>JADANK010000590.1:0-29932 GCA_021292215.1 Lophura nycthemera
AACTTGGGATCTCTCGCTCAGCCTGGAGATTCTCCCTCTCTGCTCGGAGTCTCTCCTGCAAACTCTCCCTTTCTGCTTGGAGACTCTCCTGCAAACTTTCCCTTTCAGATTGGAGACTCTCTCGCTCATTTCGTACCGTCTCCCTGAGACTCTCCCTTTCAGCTTTCAGACACTCTCTCTCAATTTCACAAACTCTCTCCCTCTCTGGGATACTATTGAATAAGGCCCGATAAGCATTAGCTAGGCCCCAAATCATTTGTGCCTCCTCAGATCTGCCTGAGCCGCAACATTCCTGTCTCAAAGTATGCGTTTAAGCACTCAGGGTCTTCCAGGTGTTCAGGAGTGAAGTTCCATGACACCGAAGACGTCCATCTCTCTAAAGTCTCTCCCAAGCCTCTCCACACTCCCTGCCACTCAGTATTCTCTGGTTCTGGGGAAGGCTTCCTCAAAACATGACAAATACAAAATACTGAGTGAAATGATGAGAAGAACATTCAGGGAGATTGACAACATGATGAGGTGAGCATTCAAAAACTGCATAAGGGGTTCAAAGGAGAGACTGGGAGCCTGCTTAAAAATCCCAAGTTTCTGTAAAATTAGCAGCTCCCTCTGCAAACAGGTTTAAAAGAGAAACAGAAATCATTTTTTCTCTTTCTTTACAAAAACAAGATAGCAGTGCTCAAAGTTTACAAATATCCCAGAATATTGGCAGTCCGCCTAGACTTTCAAGGTCAAGTTCTCAGTGAGCACCTATGAAAAAGATAAACTTTCCCAACGAAACTCTCCGAGAGCAGAGAGAGATTCGTCCTAAAAAGCTAAAAAGCAACAGTTTGCCCGCATTCTCCACCAAGAATGTCAACGGTTTACGGGCTGGTTCGGCCCGGTTCCGCGACTAGCGGGGCGGAGGGATCCGCAGATCCGCGCCTCCGGAAAAAAAGGGAACAGGGGACCCCAAAATAGTAAAAACAGCGGCAACGATCTGAGGAGAAACAAACTAATTTACTAAATATATTATCGAATGCAAGATAACACACTATACAACAATATAATTAAATTTAAAGCTAATAAATCAAATATAATGAGAGAGAGAGAATGTCTGAAAAGTGGGTAGGCCTCACCACAACGCGGAGAGCTGAGGTGAGATGCGCAGTCCAGTTGAGCAGCCGGGAGAAAAAGGGAGGAGAGCCGACGAAGAGCAGGCAAAAGAAGCGCGCATCAGGTGACCTTGCCAGGAGTTGTATCTCGAGACTCTCTGTGACCGCAAAGTCCCCTGGGGAATGTAGTTGTCCTTCTCTTCCAGGCAGGTACCCAGAGCTTGAGCACCAACAGTTAAACTCCCAGTGCCCCACATGATGTTATGATGTGGAATACCGAAAACCAAAAGTCACAAAACCATGACACTGACAACAAAGTGAGTGAAGGCAACTGATAGAAGGAAAAAAAGGTGAGACGAGGGAAGTGGATAGAAGGGAAGGTGAAAAAGAGGGAGTAGAAAGAAAGTTGAGACAAGGGAAGGAGGTAGAAGGCAAAGAAGGCAAAAAGTGGGAATGCTATAGAAGTAAAAGAAGGGCAGGAGAGGAAAGAAGGTAGAAGGAAAAGAAGGCGAGGTGAGGGAAGGCAATAGAAGGAAAAGCAGGGGAAGAGAGGGAAAGTGACAGAAGTAAAAGGAGGCGAGGCATGGGATGGCAATAGAAGGAAAGAAAGGTGAAGTGTAAGAAGACAATAGAAGGAAAAGAAGGTGAGGAGAGGGAAGGTGACAGAAGGAAAAGTTGGCAAGGTGAGGGAAGGCATGTCACGGTTTTATGATTTTTGTTATTGGTATTCCACATCACAACATCATGTAGTGCACTGGGAGTTAATGTCCCTCATCTGTGGACTGCCAATTTTCCGAATACCTGGCTCTCGGAAGAAAAGAACTACATACCCCAGAGGACTTGGGAGTTAAAGAGTTAATGCCCCACTTCCGTGAACCACCAATTTTCTGAATACTTGGCTCTCAGAAGAGAACTACATACCCCAGAGGACTTTGCATTCAGAAAGAAAGATAAAGCTGCTGGCAAGTAACACAACTCTCTCTTTTCTTTCCACCTGGCAGTGCGCGCTCCCCAGCTTTTTCACCTTCAATTCAGAGGAAGGCCTTCAGTTTCAGACATTTTATTTGATCTATCAGCCTCAATTCCAATTATATTGTATTATATTGTGTTATCTTGCAGTCCAATATCATATTTAGTAAATTAATGTTCCTCCTCAGATCATTGCCACTGTTCTATTTTTAGGCCCAGCTCCCATCTCTCTACCCTTCCCCCTTTCCCGGAATGTGGGTCTGTGGGTCCCCTGCCCCATCAGTTGCAGAACCAGGCTGAAACGGCCCATAAAACCATCAACACCCCCTGCCGTCCTGCTCCTGTTGTTTTTTTTTTTCCTGGCTGGATTGCATGTAGGCCTGCTGTTCCCCTATCATGGACACAGATAGATATGTAGAAAACTCTGTCAGTGAGAGAAGAGGAAAGAAGGTAAAGAAGGCAAGGCGAGGGATGGCGATTGAAGGAATGGAAGGAAAGGTGAAGGAAGGCAATAGAAGGAAAAGGCAAGTGAAGGTGACAGAAGGAAAGAAAAGGCAAGGTGAGGGTGGGAGAAAGCAGAAAAAGAAGTTGAAGCAAGGGACAGTGATAGAAAGAAGGAAAAGAAAGCAATGCGAGGGAAGGCAATTGAAGGAATGGAAGTCAGTAGAAGGAAAGGAAGGAGAAAGAAGGGAATAAGTCTATAGAAGATTAAGTAGGCAATAGAAGTAATTGAAGGCTAGATGAGGGAAGGCGTTAGAAAAAGAATGCAATATAAGGAAAAGAAAATGATAGAAGGAAAAGAAGGTGAGAAGAGGGAAGGGGATAGAATGAAAAAAGGCAGAGTGAGGGAAGGCGATAGAAAGAAAAGGAGTTGAGGCTAGGGAAGGTGGTAGAAGGAAAAGCAGGTGAAGAGATGGGAGGTGATAGAAACTGAGTCGAGGCAAGGGAAGGCAGTAGAAAGAAAAGCAGAAGAGAAGGAAAAGAAGAGCTTGCAAGGCACAGGAAGGCGATTGAAGGAAAAGCAGGCGAGGCGAGGGAAGGCGGTTGAAGGAAAAGCAGGCGAGGCGAGGGAAGGCGGTTGAAGGAAAAGCAGGCGAGGCGAGGGAAGGCGGTTGAAGGAAAAGCAGGCGAGGCGAGTAAGTAGAGTAAGTAGGGGATAGAAGTAATAGGGGTAATAGAAAGAAAAGAAGGACGAACCAGCCTGTAAAATCATCAACATCTCCCCCCTCCCTTTTTCCAGGCTGGTGGGCCTGTGGGCCTGCTGTCCCGCTGTCACGGACACAGATAGAGCTAGATAACACTGTGACACAGAAGTAACTGAAGGTTAGACGAGGGAAGGCAATAGAAGGAAAAGACGTGCAAAATCAGACACTATAACCAAAAAGTAGTTATAAAAGCAGGTATGTTTAATCAGCTCTGCGCATACACCGGGTGCAAGGGGGGATTGCTCCTCCTAACTTGCACACTGTCAGGAAAAAGTGTGCTACAGATACAGGCTGAACTAATACATAATCAATAGTTTCCAAGAATTTGGATACACATTCATTACATTCCCGAGAACCCATTAGCATGCGGTCTCCCCCCCCCATGCGTGCGTAGTGAGTCGTGAGGGTCTCCTCATGGTGGTTGTGGGATGAAGAATCCTCATCTTCCTCACGAAGGCTTGTAGTCTTTCTCCCTGTTAACTTTTGACCCTGCAGGAGGGGCAGCCTCCCCCAACCCAGTTTCAACTTGCCCTGTGGGCATCTAATCACCTCACTGCCAGATGTCCTCAGGCTGTTCTCAAACCCTTATCTTTACGGCCTTCATCCCCCTCATTATCCCAGTGTCTGCCATCCCTTATTTTTCTAACAACTTCTGCATTCTTGCTTCTATAAACTTTTTCTCACTTTTACCCTTTAACTATGGGGCCCTTCTCACCCTTCATTTCCCCCCTTTTCTTTAATCTAGCAGGACCTCTACCTGCTAGATTATTCTTTCTTAACATGTGAAATAAGCCCCACGTTCCACCTTTTGCTTTAGCTCATGTCTCTTCCATGCCTCGTACTCCTTTCTAGTATTTTGGCACAGGCACACAGAACATCTCATCACCACACAGGTAAAACATACCAGTAGTACCAAGACAATGCAGTCCAAGAAAAGCTGTTTTAACCATCCTAAATTTGGTAACCAATTAGTGAGTAAGCCCCATAAATCTGCTTCCCAGTTGGTGTTATGTTTACTTGTCTCATGCAGGACCTGTGTTTGCTCCCAAATATTCCTTAAATCCGTTTCAATCCTTTAGTCCTCATTTAGGTAAGCACAACTCTGATTTATTATTGTACACACCCCTCCTTCTTTAGCTGTTAATAGGTCATCCTGTTTTGAAGTACCACTTTGGACAAAGAGGATACCTCCTCTTGGATTGCTCATAGTGCATTTGTTGTGGCATTTTCTACTATTTCTAGAGTTGCAGAGATATTCACTATAGCCTTTTCCAGCTGAGCTACTCCTAAGACCAGGATAAGGGCTCTCACAAAGCTATGGTATCCTATATTTGTGAGAATCCTTCTTTGTTTTTTTGGCTCAAAGCTTGCTTCCTGAGGTATTTCTTGTGATAAGACTGACTTGTCTAGGAGATGAGTGATGGGTGTTGCTGTGTGGCAATCAACATCACTGTGTGGACAATTTTAGCTGTTTGCCTCCGGAAGATAGTGCTCAGGAGTGTTTACTGGCGGAAGATCTGGCCTGTGACTAAATAACTCCAGCTTGCTATGGGAAACTGGGGGATGATGCCATTGTATCCTGTGAAGGCAAGATACAAGTTGGTGCCTCCCTGCTCCCTCTTATCTGCTGGCAAGGCCGGGAAGATAGGAACAAAGGAGTTTCCGCTAAAATCCCAGAGCCAGAAGCTGCCACTCCAAGGAGAGCTGACTCAACCACTTTGGATTTGAGCTGTCACTCCAAAGACAGCTGACTCAACCACTTTGAAAGCATTGAAAAGGAGCCATCATCACCATGGTCGTCGTCGTGGTTATCGTTGTCAACAGAACAACAACACCCGATGACCCACCGCTATTGAAGATCAATGACTGAACTATGAACCACGCTGGATCCATGGTGGTGACTATGTCCCTCTTGCTTCCTATAAAGACTCCTTGCTTCTTCTTTCCTACCTTTTCTATCGCCATCCTTCCCTTCCCCATTACCCTAATTCATAATAGCGTCTGTCCTCCCCTTCACCATCTCCCTAATTAACATCTGTAATAAACTGGTCGGACCAACATTTGAACTGTTGTTTCTTAATCTCATGCCGGGGATATAGATTAAAAGAACCTCCTCTCCCTCCTATAAATTGGAGCGAGACAATATTATACCTTACCAATGGGTTATTTACCCTTTTAACCCTCCTTGGATTTTGATACCGGCTCCAAATAGTTCTCACTATGGCTGGTGCGAGTTTGAGCTTGAGTGTTATTTCTTTCCTTAATAGCGGCCACTGTTAAGTATGGCAATGTAAGGTTGATCCAAATAGAAGGGAGAAGAGTGACAATCATACATTTAACAGTAACAAATGAATAAATATAACACAAAACATAGTACTATTGCAACCAAAATACAAAATGTAACAGCACACAACATCAACTTGCCACAGACACCACCCTGTGTACGCTGAAATAAAGCAAATTAGTAACCAACTCATCTTTTCCTTATGAGTTTAACTTACGAAGGTGCACTTTCCTTGACAGACCAAGCAGTTCCTCAGCATCTTGGAATAACCTCGTGTAACAATACTTTAGTTACCCCACGTGCATTATTAGTTCTACAAGGGAATGCCTCTGGCCACTGTAAAAAGGTATCAGTTAGTACTAACATACAGCGATACCCCCCTTTTCTTGGGAGTTCCGAGAAATCAATTTGCCATTGTTGCCCTGGAAAGTTCCCTTTCCCAGTAGGCCCACTTGTACCCTGTTCCTAGTACTAGGATACTTTGTAGTGTCTATTCGCCCAATATATTTTCTTATTTTCCCTTAGAACCAATTTCCATAAAATACTAAAGGGCATAACAATGATTCCATCTGGGTGTGCACCCATCTGTCAGCTTGCTCTCTTCCCTCCTAAATCATTAATTAGATTCCTGTCCTCTCTGGAATATTTTACAGGTTCTGCCTCAGGTTCAGAGATGTTAAGTTTGCCATCTGGAATTAAAGCCTTCTTCAACTACCTGTTCTGCCACCTGATCCGTCATCTTATTTCCAGTTTCCTGTACAGTGTTACTTTTCTGACGTCCTTTACAACGTATAATAGCCACGCTCTTTGGTAGGTTTACATCATGCTGTTTTCCTTGTGTGTGAGCAATCCTTGCTCTTTTCAGATGGTACTACAAGTGTTTAGCATCCCAAATACATAATTAGCATCTGTCCACATATTTAAAGTTCTTGTCAAAGCAGTTGTTTCAGCCTTCTGAGGGAAAGTCCCCACAGGTAATGGTTGTGCTTTGATTACCTTGTCAGTTGCATCTACTGCATATCCTGCCTTGAGGTTTCCTTGTCTCACAAAAATGCTACCGTCAGTAAACCAGGTGTCTTCTGCATCTTCTAAGTGTTCGTCCTTCAGGTCCAACTGGCTGGAATATGCAGCTTCAGTTGTTTCCAAGCAGTCATGAAATGCTGGTTCTCCAGGAGTTCCACTAAGGAAAGATGCTGGGTTGACAATATTAGTTACAATTATTTCTACATCATCCTGCTTTACCAGGATGGCATTGTACTTCAGGAACCTTTGGAGTGAGAGTCCACGCCCCCCCTAAACTCCAATACAGTAGACACTGTATGAGATACTAAAACTGTTATTCTTTGGCCTAGCAAAAATTTACTGGCTTCTTGAATATTGAGCACTAGTATAGCCAGCACCCTCAAGCATCCTGGCCATCCCTTACTCACTTCATCGAGCTGTTTGGAGAAGTATGCCACTGCCCTTTGATAGGGTCCAAGGTTCTGGGCAAGGACTCCCAGGGCTACTCCTTGTTTTTCACGCGAGAAAAGCCAGAAGGGTTTAGTCATGTCTGGTAGCCCCAAAGCAGGGGGCCTTCATGAGTTCTTGTTTCAGCTGAGGGAATGCCCTCCTTGCCTCCCCATTTCATATAATATTTTGGATAAAATTTAAAGGGGCTTTACCAACAGTCTGTAGCTGTGTATCCACATTCGGCACCATCCTGTCATTCCTGGGAAAGTACGGAGTTCCTTGGCAGTTTGTGGCTCAGGGGTTTGGCAAATGGCTTCTTTCCTGACAGTCCTTAAGGTTCAAAATCCAGCTGTAATCTCATAGCCCCAATACGTCACTTGCTACTGAGTTATTTGTGCTTTCTGTTGAGAAACTTGATAATCATTTAAACCAAGAAATTCAGCAAACTCACAGTCCACTGCACACAGTCCTCTTTTGTTTCCGTGGCATCCACGTACTGCAGTAAGGTTCCACCCTGGAATGGAGGAACCCAAGTCTCAGCATCATGAGTTGACCAGTTCTCAAAAATGCTTGAGCTGTTCTCACAGCCCTGGGTAACATTGTTCAGATCAACTGAGTCTTTTCTCCCTATAGTGGGGTTTTCCTATTCAAAGGGAAATAACCTTAGGCTTCCTTTGGCCAAACTGGGCAAAAAAGGCATCCGTCAAATTGAGAAGTTAAACTCCACCTACTCATTCCTTAACTTGTTTAATAAAGTGTAAGGATTTGCCACCACTGAGTGTATGCATTCAAGTATTCTATTACTTGCCCTCAAATCTTCTACCATACTATAGCATTTGCATTCCAATTTTTTTGTCGGCAGGATTGGAGTATTGCATTTGGATTCATATTCAATTAGTAATCCAAACTCCAAAAATTATGTATTCTTTCTTTTATCCTTCTACAATCACATATCCTCAAAGGGCACTGCTTTACCCTGACTGGGCTAACTCTTGCTTTTAACTTAACTTCTCTTTAGGTCTGCATTTTTGGCTCTGCCAGGTATCTCCGATACCCACACTCGTAAGCATACCTTATTTAAGATTTCTGTAACTTCTGGAGGTACAGCATTGTTTCTCCCAGTTTGTGTGAAAGACAGACTGACAATACTCAATCAGTTAATATTGTTTCATCCTTAGCTCCAGTTCTATTAAATTTCTTGCCAGAGTAAACTGGCGTGTTGTCAACGGTTTACGGGCTGGTTCGGCCCGGTTCCATGACTAGCAGGGCAGAGGGATCCGCAGATCCGTGCCTCCGGAAAAGGGAAACAGGGAACCCAAAATAATTGAAAACAGCGGCAACGATCTGAAGAGAAACAAACTAATTTACTAAATATAGTATCAGCAAAATATAATGAGAGAGAGGGAGTGTGTACGAAAGGTGGATAGGTCTCACCACAACGCTGAGGTGGGAAGTGCAGTCCAGTTGAGCCAATGAAGAAAAGCAGACAGAGAAGAGCAGATGGAGAAGCTCAGGCGAAGAAGAGAACATAAAGTGACCTTACCGGGAGTTACATCTCCTTGCTGACTGCAAAGACCCCTGGGGAATGTAGTTGTTGTTCTCCTCCAGACAGGCACCCGGAACTTGAGCATCCACAGTCAAAACCCCCAGTGCATTACATGAGGTTATGATGTGGAATACTGATAACCAAAAATCATAAAACCATGACATTCCACCCCTTATTCTACATCACTACATCGTGCTTAATATATATATACAAACAAAATATAAACACATGCACATACAAATCTATGCATAAACACATGGACTTACTGACTGCATTCCCCCAACATCAAATTCCCTCGAGGTATGCATTGAACATTCCCGTTTTTCTGCATTACCCACCAAGTGGACGCTGGTCCCTGGGCAAAAACAGTACCATGGAGAGGTTTGTCCTTTCCAGAAGCTGGAAGAACCCAAACTGCTTTTCCCAACATGCTCTTTACATGTACAACAGGGACCTTATCTCCCTCTACACTATGTAGGGAGCTAGCAGGACCATCACGATTGATAGATCCTCTAGTATTGACTAACCAGGTGGCTTCTGCCAATTGCTTCTCCCAGTGCTTAAATGTTCCACCACCCATTGCTTTCAACATGGTTTTTAACAACCCATTGTAGCGTTCAATTTTACCAGAGGCTGGTACATGATAAGGGATATGATAAATTCACTCAATGCCATGAACTTTGGCCCAAGTATTTACAAGAGAATTTCTGAAATGAGTCCCATTATCTGACTCAATTCTTTCTGGGGTGCCATGTCGCCACAGGACTTGTTTCTCAAGACCTAATATGGTGTTTCGGGCAGTAGCATGGGGTACTGCATATGTTTCAAGCCACCCAGTGGTTGCCTCCACCATGGTAAGCACATAACGCTTACCACTGCGAGATCGTGGCAAGGTGATATAATCAACCTGCCATGCCTCCCCATATTTATACTTTTGCCATCGCCCTTCCCCCCAGAGAGGTTTCATCCTCTTGGCTTGTGTAATTGTGGCGCATGTGTCTGTCTCGCTCCAATTTATAGGAGGGAGATGAGGTTCTTTTAATATCTGTATACCCGGTGTGAGATTAAGAAACACGGTTTCATATGTTAGTCAACCAGTTCATTATAATCCTAATTAGGGAGACGGGGAAGGGGAGGAGGGCAATAGAAAAGAGAGGAAAAAGCAAGAATGCCGTGAAGCGGGGATAGTCACCACCAGGATCAGCGGCGGTCCCGTTGCACAACGTTCAAAGGTCCGAGGCAGAAGCAGCAGGGGGGGGAGAGCAAGCAGCGTGGAAGGCCTTGGGCAGCAAGCAGGTAGCAGGAAGAAGTCGCAGAGCCAGTCCAGGAGGAGCAGCAGGACTCGGGTAGCAGGCCCAGGAGAGTCCGTCAGCATGCAGGCATTCCGTGGTGAGGAATCTGATGGCAGAAACCCCCCATATCCTCATGTTTTCGATTCCTCTTTTATCCTACTTCTTCTCCTGCCTACGTGACATCCCTGGGCGCTTGAGCAGGAGTCATGCGAGTATTCCTGAGTGGCCATCTTCCTTGAGATAAGCCCACACAAAAGACCACTTCACAGCCATTAAGCTGCAGCTTATCTCTCTCTCGTTGTCCTGGCCCAGTCCATCTGTGACCCTCGGACAAAAGATTCAAAATCCTTGCCCAGGACTTGTCATCAAACTTCTCCAGACAAAAGATTTCTCAACCCTGACAGGACTTGCCAGAACTTGTTCGTCTGTGTCCTCAGCAAGCTTTGAGACAATGATGATGCAAAATAATTATCTCTTACACCACCCCGTGGCTCAAAGGTTGCTTTAAAATGGGACACTGGTGATCCACTATGGTGAGAAAGAAATAGCAAGCATAGGGGTAAAGAAGGGAGGGGGGCAGGGAATCAAAAGCTTCATATAATCATTACAAAAGATTCATCAGGGTTGTTTGCAAACGTCGCCCTCATCTGCTTGACTTCCCCATCCACAGAGGAAGTTACAAATTGCATAGAGGATACAACACGTTGGATAAGTTGAATGAAACATGGTATCATACAAGGAATGAACACGAGAGTCGCAACAGCACATCACAGATAAAAGAAGATACGTTTTACCCATGGGCCACCTGGGAGCCAGGAAAAGAGCTCAAGGGCTGGGCTTTTCCAAGTTTGAGCAGGAACATGTGCTATTTTCCGTACACCTTGGGCACTTTGCTTAACAACTTCACCATTATCATCAATCTTTAGGCAACAGGCAGAGACATTTAATTTGCCACAGACCCCCCCTTCTTCGGCTAGCAGGTAGTCCAGAACAATGCGATGCTGGAGTATTGCCGCCCGCATCTGTGAAGCTTGATCTGCAAGAAGATCAGGGGCACATGCTGTTTCATTAGTAATTATTTCGAGGATGGCTTGCAATCTGATAATGCGATTTAGGTTATAGATGGGCTCTCGAGCACCACTAACCCACTCATTGGGGTTCCGGGTAGCTGGCCCATAGTGTTTGATTATACGCTGGGGAGGCCAGTCATCTTTGCCCCAAGTTTGGCCGCTACTGCGTGTTAGGAAGGTGTCAATAGACCTCTTGTGTCGATTGAGATCATCATATACTCTAACACCTAATTCATTGCCATCCTTTCCTGGGAGTAAAAAGAACATCGGGCGGATTACTCCAACGTAACATACCCCAGTCCAGTTTGCAGGTAATTGTTTATATGCATAATGACCACAAATCCAATATTGTACCATTCCCCCCATTCCCAGAGTCCGTGAGGGGATAACTGATTGTTACAGAGGTTACAGCCCACATAATACAACAAATTAACCAAGATAATATTTCACCAGGGCATTGCATAATCTCCAAAATACCAACAATTAAAATCCACTGTGTTCGGAGTTCCACAGAGTTCTTCTGCAAAACAAAAACAAGACATCGACTTGCCCTCTTGGGCTTTGTTAATATGGTCAAGATGAAGGAATAATCCAGAGCTGAAATTTATACTCCTGTGTCTACAAGAAACGTCACTGGAACTAAGTTAGGTTCAACAATGCATGTAATTAATAGATCACTGCCTTTAGTTGTGAGCCTCCTAATAAACATCCACCCTTCACCCCCCCGCTCACTTGAGAGGGGTGAAGGAATTAGTTTCCCGATGGCTCTGGTAGCCCTTCAGGCGTTGTGGGAGGGGCACTAGGACCTGGGGTTTTACTTTCCTCAAGTCTAGTTGGCCATCCAGCAACCAGCATCTCGAGCCTATCTGTCGTCAATCCATCCATCAAATTTCGTGGAATACCCTTTTTCCAGCCCAGGGTCCACAATCCATTACGTTTATGATCAATGCTCCGTCTACCTGTTCTTATCGGGGACGAAACCTTTTCAGTTCCATTAAGTTTTGGGCTAGGTGGCCTGGGGGCAAGACTGGCTGCTGCAAGCCTTACTCTTCTTGGCTCAGATTTACTGAGAAAAGAAACCACCGGCCCATATTTTCTCCCATAATTAACTAACTCTTGGGCAACCTCCCCCCACGTCCATACTTTGCATCCTGACTGCCGATGGTTGGGGGTTACTGTTCCTTCCAACGCTGCCCGGGTTCTTTCTCCCTGAGACATAGCTTGTATTTTTCCTTGCAGTTGTATACCTATAGGTTTTAACAACTCTGGAAGCCCCCTAATTAGAGGGGTCATCCTCTCAGGATCCACGGGCATCATCATAGGTGACTCATGGTTTGGCTGCAGCTTTCTATCATACATCATTTGGAGACAAGCAGCCTTTTGAACACTTTCTACTAACTGATCAACTGTTCCAATAATAGCAAGAGGATCTCCCCTTTCTAAAGGGTTGAGACCACCTGCCCAATAGGCAGCCCTCTGTGTTAAGGACCAGGGAGCACGATTGTTGCCAGTAGTTAAAATACTCCTGGTCCCCATAACCCTCCGCTTCCTTTTCTGTAGCAGAACCTGGTCTCCACCAGTGAGGCTAACCCTCCATACATACTCTGTTTCAGATTCGTTGGAGAACGGCTAAAATCTTTTTTCAATTTTGCTAGTTCAGTGGCTGAGAAGGGAATTTCCTTAACATCATTTGAGGATCTAGATCCTCACCGTTATCGAATGTATATTCAGTTTTTATCAAAGGGCGCAATGGGGCTATTGGCATTCTAATTTAGCTAGCCTTTCCTTCACTCTTTGCAGTTCCTCCTGAGGAAAAGTTTTTTCGTGAGGCAGACTATGGGTGACAGTATTGTCGGCAGCTTAGACGTTAACAGTTCCTTAAAAGCCATTTGCAACAAAGCCGAATTAATGTTTCTCTCTTTCTAATTGTTCCTCAAGGTTCACTATTTGATTCTGCAGAGTTTTTACCGTTCTTGTGTTACTTTAACTGATTCCTGTAGTGCTTGTATAGTTTGGCTTTCTGCCGAATGCTTTTCCTCTCGGAACTCCATGGCAGCTTTTAAAGCAGCCCCGAGTACAGCACAAATAAACGACTTTCCTTTTCCGGCTCGGGTACGAGCCTCATTTTGTAAAACACGAATACGGTCCAAAACACTCTGCAAGTTATACCAGTTCTGTCGTGCCCAATCCACACCTGATAAAGAGGGTCGAGCACCATGTTTTTCTAAAAGATCAAATAATACATCTTCACTTTTCATGGTGGCAATGCTGTCACTCATTTTTCAATACGCTGAAAGATCTACACAAAGGGAGGAGGAGGTATACGTATTCAAAAGCTCAGGTAACTTCTTACCTCCCCGCCAGGGAGGCACACAACACCTACTGAAGAAATGCAAATGCTCCAATCACTCTTCCCTTTCTCTGAGGGAAGCACACAAAAGAGTTCAAATTTCACACTTAAGTTACAAGATACTTAAATCACAAAATGCAGAAAGGTCTTCCCGAGGAGGCACACACGTAATCAAAATTCATTCATACGTCCCCGAGAGGTATACACATAAAAAGTAAAGTTTCAGAATACGGAGCGGTCTTCCTGGAGAAGGACTCACGTTTAAGTTTTCAAAAATATCGCTTCATGCAACTCCAGGAGGCACACACACAGACAAGAAGCTAAACCAACACCTATTAGGTAAACACCACACCTAAGTTACAGTTTCACTCCTTGCTAAAGCAACACTTAGAGGTTTCAGTAAAGCAAATAAAAACTTCTTGGAGAGGCGCACACGTTTAAGTCACAAAGTATCACTTCCTCACTTCCCCAAAAGGCGCAAACACAAAAACAGGTTCAAATTTCGTACTTCAAAATAACTGCAGAGAGGTCTTCCCGAGGAGGCACACACGTATTAAACAAAATGCAAATAGACAAAATACGTCCCCGAGAGGTACACACATAAAAAGCAAAGATTCAGAATACGGAGCGGTCTTCCTGGAGAAGGACCCACGTCTAAATTTTCAAAAATATCGCTCCTCGCAACTGCAGGAGGTGCACACAGAAAAAAGTTTCAAACTATATCTGGAAGGACAACACCCTCACAGCGGGGATCCGGCCCGACTACGCCAAAATAAAAATGTCTCAACTGTTCCAACTGATAGGAGGGAGATGAGGTTCTTTTAATATCTGTATACCCGGTGTGAGATTAAGAAACAACGGTTCATATGTTAGTCCAACCAGTTCATTATAAATCCTAATTAGGGAGACGGGGAAGGGGAGGAGGGCAATAGAAAAGAGAGGAAAAAGCAAGAATGCCGTAAAGCGGGGATAGTCACCACCAGGATCCAGCGGCAGTCCCGTTGCACAACGTTTCGAAGGTCCGAGGCAGAAGCAGCAGGGGGGGAGAGCAGCAGCGTGGAAGGCCTTGGGCAGCAAGCAGGTAGCAGGAAGAAGTCACAGAGCCAGTCCAGGAGGAAGCAGCAGGACTCAGGTAGCAGGCCCAGGAGAGTCCGTCAGCATGCAGGCATTCCGTGGTGAGGAATCTGATGGTAGAAACCCCCCATATCCTCATGGTTTTCGATTCCTCTTTTATCCTACTTCTTCTCCTGCCTACGTGACATCCCTGGGCGCTTGAGCAGGAGTCATGCGAGTACTTCCTGAGATGGCCATCTTCCTTGAGATAAGCCCACACAAAAGACCACTTCACAGCCATTAAGCTGCAGCTTATCTCTCTCTCGTTGTCCCTGGCCCAGTCCATCTGTGACCCTCGGACAAAAGATTTCACAATCCTTGCCCAAGACTTGTCCATCAAACTTCTCCAGACAAAAGATCTCTCAACCCCTGACCAGGACTTGCTTGAACTTGTTCGTCTGTGTCCTCAGCAAGCTTTGAGACAGTAATGATGCAAAATAATAATCTCTTACAGTGTCACAGTCATGAATAACCTGTGCAATAGCATCCATAGTTAAGTCCACCCCTCGGTCTCTAGCCCACTTATATGTTGCATCTCTCCCTTGATGGCCTGAAGGTTCATGAGCCCACCGAGCATGAATAATTCATCCTTGTTCTGCCAGTCCAGGTCTATCTGAGCCCCTCAATTTTGGCAGCTCGTCCACCTGGTGGTTATTTTACTGTTCTTCAGTAGCCCGACTCTTGGGCACATGAGCATCTACATGGCGTACCGTCACGACCATATTCTTATCTGGCAGCAATATCTTTCCACAGTTCAGCAGCCCAAGTAGGATTACCCCTTCTTTGCCAGTTGTTCTGTTCCCACTGCTGTAACCACCCCCATAAGGCATTTGCCACCACCCACGAGTCAGTGCAAAGATAAGCGTTGGCCACCTCTCCCGTTTCAGCAACATCCAAGGGCCCGGTTGGGACAGGCCTTTAACCTCTGCAAAATTTGGGCGTGAATTCTTCCCTTTCCCTTCAGGCCCTTCAAACTTTTTTGTGTGGGGCTTTCCAACAGCAGCCTTTTCCATCGGCGTGCTTCCCCACAATGACCAAACGATTCCATCAGGGAAACAGGGCATATGTCTTTTTATTTTCTGGTAGTTTCCTTGTTGGGTGGGGGCCCTCTTTAGCCACGTGTACCTTCTTCCGGCTGGGCGGTGGTTCCCAAAACTTTTTGCCTTCAGGCCAGTCCATGATTGCCCCTAGGATTCCTGGACAGCCTGAGGTTCCCCACCCGCCGCCTGGCCTGGCGTAATTCAAACCAAATCCCCAACTTACTCCAAGTGGCCAATCAATTTGAAGGAAGGGGTGGAAGGGAACCTTTCCCTTGAACATCCAAGTTCAAGCACTGGCCAGTCGAGGTGCCCGAAGGGCTGGGTTTTCCGTACCGTACTTTCAGAAGCAGCCCAACCCCCCTCATACGCGGCTAAGATCTCCTTTTCAGTTGGAGTGGTAGCCCCTTCCGAACCTGTCCCTCCCTACGGGCCCCAGGGCCACCCGCCGGGCCTATCCTTGTTTAAATCCTGCTCAAAAAGCCGCTGTGGCCAGGAGGCAATACAAAGTCATTCTTCTTTCCCTTTCCCCGGACCTAAAAGGGGGCAACAATGAGGCTATAGTTAGGAAAGCATTCCCCAAAAAAACCCTCGCCCCAGAAAAAGACTGTTCTTTCCTTATTAGTAGGGGGGAACCGGGGCAGTGAATTTTTGTCGATCACAGCTGGTCGGGATTTTGACGACGTCCCACCTTGCCAAACTTTATACCTAGGAACTTGAAATTTTCCCTTTCCCGGCAGGTCCTTTTCACTTTTGCTTTTCCGCTTAAATAGCGAAAACCGCACAACAGAAAGGACCTGGATTTATTTGCTCCCTTTCTCAAAAAACTTCCTTTGCTGTGTTTCCCCCCACACAATGATTCATCAATATCCTGAGTGTTCGGAGCCCCCCTGTTCCAGTGCAGCCTGGATCAGCCCCATGGCAAACGGTTGGGGCTTTTTTCCACCCCTTGGGGGCAAAACGATTCCAGGGTTACAGAATGCCCCACCAAGGTGAAAAGCCAAACTTGGGCCTACATTCTTTGGCCCAAAGGAATGGAGAAAAAGGCTTAGCAATTGTCCAATGGTGGCCATTTACCATTTGGCTTGCCTTTGACTTCCAATTCATATTGGAGGGCAAACGTCCGGAACAAGCGCACTCAGTGGGGTGTGACTTCTTCGGGCCCACGGTGTCATGTCAGCCCCATTCTCCACGGCTTTACGCACTGGCCAATGGGGCATTAAAAAGGTGATGGGAGTTTTGCTGTCACTCCCTGACTCTCTAGTTGACGAATCAAACTTATGAAGGGGGAGCCAAAGAATCCCTGTTGGTTCGGTCTGGCCGCCTGTTGCACCGTTTTTTGTTAGCAATTCGGTACCTGTTGCTCTTCCCACTCGTAGAGCCCCCCAGCAGTGGTCTTCTGATAGGCCAGGCAAACCCAACAACTGCTTTAACAACCTTCCGGTGTCCTACAGCCACTATTCCAAAGGCCCAATCGTACCCTTTGGGATCCTTAAAGTATCCCCCTTCTGAGGTAATCAAAACCAAGTATACATGGGGCCCCTGGGCCGTCAAATAGGGGCTTTTGCCATTCTTTAACCAGGAGGGCTGGATTTCGGGCCTCCAACAATAGTCAGCCTTGGGAAAACCCCCCCAGTCCACCCCATGAATTATAAATTGATGTTTTCCCTTGGTGACTCGAGGGCATTAGAGTGCACTGAACCATGTTCCACCAGGGGCCTTATAATTTCGTTGGTTCTTGATTTCCGGCCATTAAACCCACAAAGTCCAAATTTACTCTTTTCCCTTTTCCCCCCCTGGTGGGGGAAGGGGCCCCCTCTATTTGTTAACCTCCTTGTCTGCGCAAACTGGAGCAATCACCTTTTTGGAGAAAGTTCACCTTGGTGGTTGATTTTGTCTTGTAATTTCTTTTTAACCCCGTGCTTTGAAGTGCAGGATAGGTTGTTTAGGCCCCTTCTCCAATCTTTCTCCATGGTTCCCACGTGGTAATGCCCCAAAGGCCAAAAACGGGAAATAGCCCTTAATGTTGTCCCTTGCCTCGGCAGGAGGACCTTTCTTTTTTGTAGCTGAAATTGGTTGACACCGGGCTGGGAGGAAAATAGTTGATAGGCCCCCCAGTAGGCTGTTTTGGGAATTTTGGTCCCCCTTGGATGTATCTGTTAACCACCGTGGATCCTCGCATTAGGGGCACGGTAAGGACCAGGTTTGTTTTAAATCTTCTTGTTTGCTTTCCATTCGGGTTAAGCAATTTCAGCTACTTTTAGGATGGCGCAACAACAAGCCTCGCAGAAGGGCTTTTTTTTAAATGTAACTCAAAGGTCTTGAAGTTTATTAATCGTTTCATTTATTAAGGGGTTTCTTTCCCCCTGCCATGCATTGCTGCAAATGTAAAACGGCGTAACCTTTCTGGTTGCAATCTTTGTTGAATGAACCCACATATTTGGTGGTAACACCGGACCTCCCTCAGGTCTGCCTTGATCCGGCTCATCAGGAATGAAATCGGGGCCTATGGGAGCCGTTTCCACCACAAGCCATATTCCTCAAATAATGGATTGCCTTTTTTTTCCATATCAGTCCCTATTTCTTTTTCCCTCAGGCATCAAATCATCCTTTGAAGGGGGCAATCTTTCTTTTTACGCTAACCTCTTCCAGGGGTTGAAGGCCGGGTTCTGGCATGTAATTTAATACCCTCCGGGTCAATGGCCTGAGTCCCCCGGCAAGGCCACCCATTGGCGAGCTTCTTCTAACTAGCCCACCACACTTGTTTGGCCCCATTGGGTCCCAGGCATCGAAAAACCCAAGTGGCAATAGGTCATTTGGGTGACGGTGAAAAGTCTTTTTTTCTCAGACTTCCGAATTTCAATTCCTTTTCAGAGGAATCGTCAACCAAGGGTAAACGTATCTTGCTCACCCTCTTACTCTTTCCGGGACCCTTGCTGCCCTTTAGGCTTTGGTGACCGTGGGTCTTTAATGAGGGTTCCCCTCTCCTGGACTCGGGGGGCTACTTCTCCTCCGGATCTCCGAGCCACTCCTCTGGGCCTCTTTGCCTCCTCTTTCTTCTCTTCTAACTGAGTCCGGATTCGGTTTTCATTTTTCCATCCCTCTCAAGGGGGCAATGATTCAAATTGTGGTGCCCCTCCTTTGGTGGTTTTGGGTCCAGTTCCAGTGCCTCTCACCCCCAGCCTCACTTGGATTCTGTCTTGTTCAGTCATGGAGCATTTAGTTCCAGTTGGAGGGTTTGTCCCGCCTCAGGTTTGGACAGTTGTCCCATTCCGAATTGGGGAGTTTCAAGTTTGGATTTGGCAGGGAGTCCCTCTCCGATTTGGGGGCATTCGTTGAGATTGGAATTCCTTCTCTCAAGCTTGGAAAAGATTTTCCCTTTGGCTTTGTAGACTTTATTTCTCACTCGGGAGACAACTCTTGCCAAGGGGTTTTGGCCCGTTTCTCTCTCCTGGCTAGGGAGACCTCTCTTTCTTCAACCTGGAGATTCTCTGTCCTCACCTTGGGACTCTCTTCTTTGGGAGGGGAGGGGTCTCTCCAATTCCGGAAGGGGGATCCGTTTCGGACCTTGAGGGCCTAATCCCTCTCAGACCGGAGGGATCTCCTTCTAGATTTGGGGGTTTTTTTCTTTCTTCAACCCGGAGGACTCCTCTCGCTCAGCCCGGAGATTCTCCTTCTCTCTCGGAAGTCTCTCCTGGAAACTCTCCTTTTTCTTGGCTTGGAGCCTCTCTTCTTCAGCCTTGGGAGATTCTCCCTGTCTTGCCGGAGTCTCTCCTTTCAGCCTTGGAGACAACTCTCGCTCATTTTTTGTTACTTGTCCTCCCTGATACCTCCCCTTTTCAGCTCTCCAGACCACCCTCTCCCTTCTCAATTTTCACAAACCTCTCTCCCCCTCTCTGGGAAGCTATTGGAATAAGGCCCGATAAAGCATTAGCCGGCCCCAAAACTTTTGTTGCCCCCGATTCCCGCCGGAAGCCGTAACAACCCTGTCTAAATAACATGTTTTAAACCTCCGGGTCCTTTCCGGTGTTTAGGAGTGAATTCCATGACACCGAAGATTGTCCCACTTCTCTAAAGTCCTCCCCAAGCCTCTCCACACTCCCTTGCCATCCGCCATTCTCTGGTTCTGGGGAAGGCTTCCTCAAAATATTGACAATCAAATACTGAGTGGAAATGATGAGAGAACATTCAGGGGGAGATTGACAACGTGAAATCAGGTGACATTCAAAAACTGCAATAAAGGAATTTCAAAGGGAGGAAGACTGGGGAGCCCTTCCCTTAAAAATCCCAAGTTCGTAAAATTAGCAGCCCCCTGCCAAACAGGGGAAAAGAGAAAGCAGAATCATTTTTTCCTTTCGACAAAAACAAGATAGCAGGGCCAAAAGTTTACAAATTTATTTCCAGAAATTGGGGGGGCCAGGCCCCCCCCCCTTGGCCTTTCAAGGTCCAAGGGTTTCTCCGGTTGAAGGCCAACCTTTGGGAAAGATTTAACCTTTCCCAACAAAATCCGCCGGGGAAACCAGGGGAAAAATTTGGAAAACAAACCGAAAAAAAAAAGGTTTTGGCCCCGATTTCCCAAACCAAAAATTCCCCTTTGGGGGCTTGGCGGGAATTCCCCGGGCCTTAGCCGGGGCGGGAGGGAAGGCAACCCAATCGGCGCCCCCTGAAAAGGGAACGGGGGTCCCCTTAAAACGCAGAACTCCAAGAAAACAAATTTGTTTTCCTAAATTATTTAATTCAAAGGGCAAGGCCCCTTAATACGGGGTTTAAATTTAAAAGGCTAATGCAAAATTGGGGAGAAAAAGGGAAAGGGGGGGGGGCCCCTCCAAAAAAAAACGCGGAACCGGCTGAGGGGAAAATCCAATTTCCAAAATTCCAACAGCGCCAGAAAAGGGAAAAACCAAAGGAAAAAAAAGCTAAATCAAATAACCTGAGGAGTGGAAATTTCTGAAATTTCGGTACCCAAAGGACCCCTTGGGGAATGGCAAGTTCCCATTCCCCCAGGAAAGGAACCCAAAGAAAATGGAAAACAAATAAACCAGTTTAAACTTCCTCCCAGGTGCCGCCCCTTAAATTGAGGATTTGGTAACCGAAAAACCCTAAATCGCCCCTTTCCAGGCATACCCCCCGACTTGGTTAACAAAAATCCCCACCTATGGGGTGGGATCCAAAACCCATAATTCCACCAAAAACACCTCATTTAATCCTGCCTCCCCTATGGTTTTAAAAACCAATTGGGTTGTTAGGGTAAACCCTTCCAAGGGGTTTTTTTCCCCAATTCCTTTCCCACCCCCAGCTTTTGCAATCAGAGACAGTTCCCTCCCTGAGGCTGGGTAGGGTTTTCTCCACCAGTTTGGCCTTTAAATTTTTCCCTCAGTTTGCCACACGGCTTTTTGGTCCCGTGGTTTTTGGTAGAACCTTCCCCTGGGGACTCTTCCAGCCCCCCCCACCCTCTTTCTGAGGGGACCTCTGGGTCCTACCCGCCCATAACTCCAGCCCCCACAAAGTAAAAGGGCCTGTTATTCTCCTTATTTCCTTTACAATCTTGCTTCACAATTTTAATTTTTTTTCATATCCACTCCACCTCTTTTTCAAGTCCTGGACACCCTGTTTACACCCTGTATCTTTGGCCTTTCCTCAGGCCCCGGGGTTCCCCTTTTCCCAAAAACTTTTTTACTTTCCAAATTCATCATTACATAAAACCAAAAACAATCATATTTCAGGTTTTCACCTCCCCCTCTCCAGAGGCTTCCAGTCTAACACTGGGATTTGAGGTTTCCAATATCTCTGCCCGATGGAAGGTATTTCCTCACTTCCATGGCCCTTCCTTCCACCTCCCCCCCTCCGAGAGTTCTGTTTACAGGGGACCAATGCGGGGGGGTTGCTCTCATGCCAGCACAGATTAACTCACTTTCTCTTTAACCCTTTTTCTTTTGTACATTATTCCACTATTCGTCCCCTCAGTTACACTTCCACATACCCTCAATTCTACTTCCATATACCATTAACAATTACACTTTCTTATACCATCAAAACAGTTTGTCCCATTGCCTTCAAAACCCACAGATCAAACCATACAGTTCTTCAGTTTCCATAAACACCCTCAATACCATATAACTTTCCCCTAGCAATCTGCAATCATTCGGTTATAAACACCTTGCCACAGAACCAGCACTGATTGACCCACCTCCCCTCACACACCTTCTCAAAAGCAGAACACAATATTACATAAACGAGTTGACACTCATTTCCCGAATGGAATGGGCATCTCTCTATGGGTTTGTCATCCTCATTCATATACTCATACGAAAACATAAAGGCAGACAGACAACGATAATCATTATACTCTGCACTCGCCCTGCAACTATGCTGTGTCTCAAGTATTCAACACATTCACTCGCAATCACACATAATGCCGGCTTAATCGAAATCCAAATTCAAGATGATATGACAAACATTTTGATAACAGTAACTCAAATACATGGTACCAAACGCTTACAACAGACGATAATAACAATAATACAACCTATAACTCCCACCTTATCATTTGACAAGATACCTGCTGTTACCAATCACTTAAAAGAGAGCTATTGCTCTTTCCTCACGTACAACTTTGTACAATCAAAGAAAATTATATAAAGGAATATTTTATAATTTAATAATATTAAGATGTTATAATAATGAAATAGCAAGATAGTTAGGCACAGTGAGACAAAGAGAATAAATAGGAGGCTTACCCGAGTTGTGGGCTCGCTCAGGAAACTCCAGTGGAGTGGATCTTCCAAAGAGAGAGAGAGATCCTTCCCCACTGGTAGTCAGCTCTTAAATGGGTCTAGGAGAGGTGGAGCCAGGCTCCACCCCTTCCTGCAGCACAGGTGAATTGCTTTCACCTGTGCTCCCAGGGCTGATCATTTTTGCTTCACCTTCAGGTGGGAACTAATCCGGGTTCCGGCCCTGACTCCGCAGTTCCCCATACACCCACCCCTTCCAAGCCGTGGAACCCAAATGATCCGGCTGGACTAATGGGTAAGCTTTTCCTAAACAGAGAACCCACTTTATATCCACGACGCTTATACCCAATTTCCATCGCCGACGCCTGTGGTCCAATTCCAAGAAACGGGTGACGATTGGTGAACGTTGATTTTGATAGCTTGGTTATGGGCCAGGGCTCGATGAAGTTACTAGAGGCATTGGTCGTCAGGGTGCAGGTCCGTTCTTATGTTCCATCAGTCCAATAGGCCATCACCGGGTTGTCACCCGTGATCTGACCGTGACACTGGAACGCTTTGATGGCATTTCGTTCCTTCCGGTGGATCCTGAAGGCCCGAAGACTCCGGGGGTAATACAGTTTTTCAAGGGGTCCAGGAGGGGAAGGGTCTGCCTCTCCGGGCAAGATTACAGGCCGTTATTTCTTTCCTGGGTCAACACTTCCGCTTTTACTGGGGCCAGTCCCGGCCCGCCTGTACCACCAACCTTCTAGCCCGATACTGGTGGGCCTGCTTAACTAGTCAGGCACCAAAGGAGGGGGAGTTCCTGATCGCCCTGGGACATGATGGGGTTCCCTTTACCAATGAAGTCGGAAGGTGTTGACCACAAATCAGTAGGCCATGTACCTATTACTGGAGGGACTACTGAGCCCTCCCCCCCTCCAAACAATTCCCCCCAAGGTGAAGTGGCCACAAACCTTGGTTCCTCCTGACCTTTCCAAGGCCCTTGTATTCTTGGGTTGCCTGGGATCTAAAATTCCCAGGGGGCCAGGGAGCCGAAGCTGATTTTCATTACCAATCTGGGGTCTTACCCTGATAAATTAGTGCCCCGTAATTTGGATCCTAAGCAGGGTTGGCCCATGTTGTCCTGCGCCTTCTCAGGGCACGGGCTGCCTTCGGTGGTTCCTTTCATTTTCAGGGTTCCCGCAAGGTTTTCCATACAGCTTTTCTTTCCACCCCTTTCCCAGGGGACTGGGAGTCTGTCTTCAGGGCAGCCTCAAGGAATCCCATTATAAGTTTCAATGAGGCCTGCCCCCTTTGATTCCTTTTGGCAGGTGGAATCGCCCCATTCCAATTTGTTTTTCCTTCTGCCCAGCGTTGTACGTTGCACCAGTAAAATGAGTCCTTGGTCGCTCTTCAATGACTTGAGGTTGTTCCCGTTGGCAGACCATCAGTTTGTTAGTGCCTTGATGGTTATTCCTGGTTTGCTTTCCGGACTGGATAGGCCTGCCGTAGCCCATTGCAAGGTGTCGACGCACGGTCAGGGCTTATCTCGCCCCCCTTCAGACCGGGAAGGGGCCCCAATGTAATCGGCCTCCATCGTGGAGAGGATTGTGTCCTCTAGCCCAAGTGGGCTGTGTTTTCGGGCCCAATGATCTTCAGTTCATCTTAGAGCAAGCGTCGCCAATCCTGGCATGCCTGGACGATTTTCAGGTAGCTGTATGGGCAGCCCCATGCTTTAGCAGCTTGCCCACATTGTCTTTTGTCCCCGCAGCCAGACCCTGAGTAACCAAAGGGGGATTTTTGTTCTCCGATGGTGTGAATTCCAATCCATTCAAACTCGGGGCCAGGTTGTCAAGCTTCCATATTTCCCCCAGTTGACGTAGGGGCTGATGACCAGAAACCATGGGGTAGACCCATATAGTTCCCCGTGTTTGCATTATTTCCCCAAATACCCCTCCCCATGCCTTTGCCCCAGATTGGTCGGGCGGGATAGTCCATTCCCGGGTGGCCCACTGTGCAATCCAAAGAGTGGGCCCCCGGGGTACACCAGCCCAACTGTCTGTACAGTATTCAGAAATACCATCCCCGGGTTCCTTGGTTATTCACCACCCCAGGCTCGCCGTTTCCGCCCATTGGTGCTCGACCATTCCCCCTCGTCAAACCCCCGATTGTCTCAGCGAAGGTTGGTTTTATGCTATCGCTCTCCACTTGCTCGGGTTGCCCTTTCTGGACCCCATCTGTTATACCAGGCATTTCAGGGGATAGGATATTTCCCCCTCCCTTAACGGGACGGCTTACTTGGTGGAGGCGACCAGTGTTTCTTTTGGGCAATCCACAATGAGAGGTCAATGGGCCTAGGGATTCTGAAGCTTTCTTTTTAAGGGGTGATGAAGGCCCGACTGCTCCTTTGGCTGGAGGAAGGGACCCATCTTGCCATGTTTGTTCTTGGGCCACCCCCTGGTCTTAGGAAGGGGGTCAGAACTTTCACCCACCCCCTGAATTGGCCAGGTGGTTTAACTATAACTTCAGCCATCTGGGTTTTTATCGGCTTACTGCCTGTAATGCTGAATAGGAGCCAAAAACTGTTTTTTCATCATTACTAATCTTTCTTTCCTGCTCCATGCCAACCTGAGACCAAAAACCCAATGGGGGGTTCGAAACAGAAAACTTCTGGCGTTTGCCACAGGCCCCCCCAACCAAAGGCCCATCTTGAGTAAATGAAACATCCAATTCGCGGGAGGCTTAGGAATCGCTATACCCAATTGCCTGGGCTTGTTTAAACTCCAGTTTTGCCTGTTGGGGAAAGCCTTCCTTGTTTTTTTTCCCCCCAGTCCCATAGCTGCCCCTTTTTTTTGGGTCTATATAGTGGCCTTAGCCGCCTGCCGCCTAGGGGTGAGGTATAAAGGAACCGCCAAAGTTAACCCCGTAATACCTAGAAACTCTTGCCCTGTTTCGATGTTTGTAGGGACTGGGAAACCCGCCTGGAACCTTATCTAGGACAGCCACTGGGAAGTACTTTGGTCTTTCCTGACCAAACCACCCCCAGGAATTTTACAGAAAGGGCCCGGACCTTGCCAACCTTCTGGGGATTTTATAGCCCTTCCCCTCTGCCTGTAAATAGGCGGTTAATTGAAATCGGGCCGGCCGGCCCCTCTGGCCTCCATTGGTCGGATGTCAGCAGGAGTCATCAATTAATGATCCAAGTTAAACCATCATCAGGTTTTTTTCCAATCCGCCGGTCCCCGCGCCCATAGATTGTGGACAATTACGTTGGTGAATGCACTTACCCCGGGCAGGCCCTGAAAGGCCCTGCCTGCCTCCCCAAGTAAACGGCAAATTGATCGCGAATTTCCTCAGCAAATTGGGTTACTGAAGAACGCATTTTGCTAAATCTAGGACACAATGATAGGTTTTTATCTCCCTACTCAACGTATCCATTAGGGAGGCAAATTTGGGTACGGCCGCCCATGGAAATGGCGGGTTGACCTTATTTTAAATTCTCTGTTAATCCACCTGCTTCTCCATTTGCCATCTGACTTCCGCCCTGGCCAATATGGGGGGAATTATAGGGCTGTGTGCAGGTCTTATAATGCCCACTTTGTTCTAATTCCTGGCACCATTCTAAATATTTCTCTTGCCCACCCGGGGTCTGTTACTGTTCTTACCATTAGTAAATTCCGGCCCGCAGTTTCGGCAGGGGCCAAATAGGGCCCAGTTTCGCATTGGGCCTTTTAGTTTGCCCTTGCACCGCCCGGGATTCCTGATACATCTCTGTCCAAGTCTGAACTCTCCCCCAAGTGTTTGGAGAGCCCGACCCCATAGAATATTATGCCCCAAATGTACCTGGACTTGGGCAAATAGATTACCTTATTACCCGGGGGGGTGGGAGACCGGCCCAACCCCCAGTTTTTAACCCCTTTTTGGGTGACAGAAATGATGTCCCCCAAAGCCACCAATCCAATTCGTCCCCCATCAAATTTGGTTTTTGGATCTCCATAAACCCAATTGATGTTTCCCGCCCCAGTTTGTCTTACTTGCCTAACCCTTTGTATTTGTGTTTCCGGGGGACCAATAAAATCGTTAATTCTACCTAGGGCCCCGGTCCTGTTAGAGGCCCTGGGGACTAACATCCCCTCGTCACGCCATGAATTGGCTATGTCCCAATTCTTTTGCTTCCGGTGGCTCAGGGCATTGTAGCCCGAGGACACCTGAGGCGGCTTTTTTTTTTCCTATTGGAACAATGAAATCCTCTAAGTTCCATTTCATTGTTGGGCATTTCTTTTCATTTAAACCCTTACCCTTGGTTTCTTAGGGAGGTTTGAAATTTTTGGGTTTGTCCTTTAATTGTTTCCACAGTTGGAGGAGGGCCATGGTTGGGCGGCCGTTCAATCTTAGCAAATTGGACCCCAGCCCGAATTAAATCATTAAACATTTGTTTTCCGGGAGACCCTTATGGGTCCCGATTGAGGAGCTCGAGTAGCCGGCATTTTGGTTTTAAGTCCACCGGCAAGACCTCGGCTTCTTCTAGTGTCCTAATGTTCGCCTACTCCGCAGGCGTTCTGGTCTCTTCTAGGTCAGCCACTAACGCGCAGGCCTGCTGGACTACTGCTTCTGAGGCCACTAGGGGATTTAATATAGAGACCAGAGTGCCATACAGATGGGAGGGGGGCTTGTTGTAAATTAGGTCTTCATCCCCGCTGGAATTTGACCAGATCAGGGCCATCAAAGCTATCTTCATAATTGCTTCCCTTACACCTAGTTCAACACCAAATTGTAAATTTTGAAGATCCTCCTGGAGGACCACAGCCCTGTATGTAAGGGAATACAGATTTATTGGGCCATACCATACGGCAGGCCGCCTTAACCATTCTATTATAGAATGGTTTTCATCCATATATTGATTACCGCATATAATCGCTGTCTAAGAGCAGGATGGATAGTCATTGTGGCCAATTTGGCTATTTTTCCGGGCCATTCAACCAGAACACTTTCTGCCCCACAATCCCATAGTCCTTAATAACCAAGCCGGCACACTTTCTCTAGGTTTCTGCCGGAACGTTGGACTAAGTCCATTAGTTCTGTGCCGTGTATGGTCTGGGCAGTTACGTGCAAGTGTGGTTTGAGCAGGGGGCCACTGATCAGGCGGCACCCTTGCCGGTCTGTCCTGTAACCTTTTTTTTTTTTGAGTTATAACAGGACCAGACTTCTAGTGCATCCTCAAAATTGGAGTTTCAAGATCCGATTTAGATTGTTATTTTCCTGATCAACACAGTCCGTTGATTCAGGAGCTGGTCATTGTTTATTGGAAATACTACAAACTTTGACCTATTGGAAACGTAGAATTGGTTTTTTCCTGTTAATATGCCAAGTTCTGTTCTCTAGCTTTTCGATTACGAACTTTTAGAAGTTCATTTTCATTCACTAAAGTATTTTTCCGTATTTCGGCATTGTTTAAAGCATTTAATAGCAGCCATGCCACTGTAGAAGCCGCTAATTGTCATTCTCAAGAGACTAATATATCGTTGCCCCGTCCCTGAAAGTAATCTGCTAGGTGATATGGGGGAAAACATTTCCCACAACCACGTGGGGACCCCATTTTCAATGATAGTTTGTTAATTCATAATAAGGGGATCCCGCAAATCCTGGGATCTGCCCTGGAATTATTTTTATCGAGGGGGGTAGGTTTCTCCCCCTTGAACCATTTACAGAATTCCAAAGAAAGGACATAGTGTAAGTTTTAGTATATTAGGCTTGCCTGCCTGGCTCGCCAAAGTACAATCAATGGAAATTATATAAAGGAAATTTATAATTTAATAATATTAAGATGTTTAATAATTGAAATAGCAAGACCAGTTGGCACAGTGAGACAAAGAGAATAAATGGGAGGCTTACCCGTGTCACGGGCTCGCTCGGAAACAACCAGTGGAGTGGATCTTTCCAAAGGAGAGAGGCAATCCTTCCCCACTGGTAGTCAGCTCTTAAATGGGTCTAGGAGAGGTGGAGCCAGCTCCACCCCTTCCTGCAGCACAGGTGAATTGCTTTCACTGTGCTCCCAGGGCTGTGACTCATTGCTCGCCTCAGGTGACTAATCAGAGGTTCAGGCCCTGACTCAGCAGTTCCCATACAGACTTACAGGTCCCCTTCATAGGAACTTCCCCAAGGAGTCTCCCTACTCCAGCCTGCAACCTAACCCGTGAGTTCACATACCTTGGGGGGGGGAGCATGCATGCTACTTTATGCCTCACGTAGGACGTCTCCTCACGACTTATAGATTCCACCTTTCCATACACATACCTGGTCTGCCGACGGATGGTCCTTGTCTGTTCCTGCAGTGATCAGATGAGGAAGGGGAGTCCTGAGAAATCTCAGGGTGCGCCAATGACATTCCCCCTCTCAGCTGGTCCCGCAGCCGAACAGAGGTTGTCCCATCTGGGGTGCCAAATTGACGTGCAGAATCAGACTCTGTAACCACAAAGTAGTTATAGAAGCAGGTATGTTTAATCAGGGCTGCGCATACGCCGGGTGCAAGGGGGAGAGCTGCTCCTAACTCGCACAGCGTCAGGAAAAAGCGTGCTACAGATACAGGCCGAACTAATACATAACCAGTAGTTTCCAGGAATTGGGATACATCTTCATTACATTCCCAGAACCCATTAGCATGCGGTTCCCCCCCCTCGCGCGTGCACAGTGAGTGGCGAGGGTCTCCTCCTGGTGGTCGCGGGATGAAGAATCCTCATCTTCCTCGCGAAGGCTCCTAGTCTTTCTCCCTGTTAACTTCTGACCCTGCGGGAGGGCCAGCCCCCCCAGCCCAGTTCCAGCTTGCCCTGCGGCCATCGAATCACCTCCCTGCCAGGCGTCCTCAGGCTGTTCTCAAACCCTTCTCTTTACGGCCTTCATCCCCTCGTTCTCCCAGACCCAGTGTCTGCCATCCCTTATTTTTCTAACATTCTTGCTTCTACAAACTATCTCTAACTCTCCCCCCCCCCCAATCCTTAGTCCCTGCCTTTTTTCTCACTATAACTCTTTTACTACAGGGCCCTTCTCACCCTTCAGATAACAAAAGGACAAGAAGGCGTTAAAAGGAAAAGAAGAAATGGTGAGGGAAGGGAATGGAAAGAAGAAAAGGCAAGTCACGGGAAGGCGATTGGAGGAAAAGAAGGCAATAGAAGGAGAAGTGGTTAGACGGAAAATAAGACAATAGAAGGAACAAAGGCAGAGTGAGTAAAGGTAATAGAAGTAAAAAAAGGCGAGACAAGGGAAGACAATAGAAAGAAAAAAGGCAAATCGAGGGAAGGTGATGGAAAAGTATACTAGGCGAGGGCAGGTGATCAAAGGAAAAGAAGGCAATAGAAGGAAATAAAGGAGAGGGGAGGAAAGGGGATAGAAGGAAAGGAAGGAGGAGTGAAGGAAGACAATAGAAAGAAAGGAAGACAGCAAGGGAAGGCAAAAGAAGGAACAGAATGCAAATAAAGGAAAAGAAGGCAACAAAAAATTAAGAAGGCAACAGAAGGAAAAGGCGTCAACGTGTGGTAAGGTGGTAGAGGGCAAGAAGAGAAAAGATTGGGAGGGCGACAGAAGGAAAAGGCGGCGACAGAAGGAAAAGGCGTCAACGTGTGGTAAGGTGGTAGAGGGCAAGAAGAGAAAAGATTGGGAGAGGCGACAGAAGGAAAAGGGGGCGGCAACAAAGGAAAAGGCGTCAACGTGTGGTAAGGTGGTAGACGCAAGAAAAGAAAAAGTTTGGGGAGGTGACAGAAGGAAAATGGGCGGCAAAGAGGTTTAAAACTAAAAGGTGTGGTAAGGTGGTAAGGGC
>JADANK010000591.1:0-27705 GCA_021292215.1 Lophura nycthemera
TAGGGTTTGGGAGGGAATGGGGCCATATGGGGCATGGGGATGGGCCATATGGGTCTGGGGATAGGGCATATGGGGTTTGGGATATGGGGCCATATGGGTTATGGGATATGGGCATATGGGTTATGGGGATACGGGGCCATATGGGGTTAGGGGATATGGGGCCATATGGGGCTATGGGGATATGGGGCCATATGGGGCTATGGGGATATGGGGCTATATGGGGTCATGGAGATATGGGGCCATATGGGGTCATGGGGATATGGGGCCATATGGGGTTATGGGGCCATATGGGGTTATGGGATATGGGGCCATATGGGGTTATGGGGATATGGGATATGGGGCCATATGGGGCTATGGGGATAAGGGTCCATATGGGGCTATGGGGATATGGGGCCATAGGGGGTTATGGGGATATGGGGCCATATGGGGTTATGGGGATATGGGGCCATATGGGGCTATGGGGATATGGGGCCATATGGGGCTATGGGGATATGGGGCCATATGGGGCTATGGGATATGGGGCCATATGGGGTCATGGGGATATGGGATATGGGGCCATATGGGGCTATGGGGATATGGGGCCATATGGGGTTATGGGGATATGGGGCCATATGGGGTTATGGGATATGGGCCGTAGGGGTTTATGGGTTATGGGGCATATGGGGATATGGGCCAGATGGGGCTATGGGTCCATAGGGGATAGGGGGATATGGGGCCATATGGGTTATGGGGATATGGGCCATTGGGGTTATGGGTGATTATGGGGCCATGTGGGGGTTATGGGGATATGGGGCCATGTGGGGTTATGGGGATATGGGGCCATATGGGGTTATGGGGTATTAGGGCCCATTGGGGTTATGGGGTTATGGGGCCATATGGGGCTATGGGGATATGGGGCCATATGGGGTTATGGGGATATGGGGCCATGTGGGGTCATGGGGTTATGGGATATGGGGTCATATGGGGCTATGGGGATACGGGGCCATATGGGGTTATGGGGATATGGGATATGGGGCCATATGGGGGATATGGGGCTATGGGTCCATATGGGGATATGGGATATGGGGCCATATGGGATCTGTGATATGGGATCTGTGGCTTTGGGGCCATATGGGGCTATAGGGATATGGGGTATGGGGTATGGGTTATGGGGCCCATGGGTCCATATGGGGCCATATACGTCCATATGGGGATATGGGCTATGGGATATGGGGCCATATGGGGATATGGGATATGGGACTATGGGGCCATATGGGGTCATATAGGTCCACATGGGGCCATATATATCCATATGGGGATATGGGGCCATATGGGGCTACGGGATATGGAGATATGGGGCCACATAGGTCCGTATGGGGCCATATGGGGGTGTGGAATATGGAGATATGGGATATGGGGGTATGGGGCCATCTGGGGATATGGGACCATATGGGGATATGAGATATGGGGCTATGGGGCCATATAGGGCCATATAGGTCCGCATGGGGCCATATATGTCCATATGGGGATACGAGGCCCTATGGGGCTACAGGATACGGAGATATGGGGCCATATAGGTCCATATGGGGCCATATATGTCCATATGGGGATATGAGGCCATATGAGGCTACGGGATATGGGATATGGGGCTATGGGGCCATATGGGGCCATATAGGTCCATATGGGGCCATATATGTCCATATGGGGATATGAGGCCATATGGGGCTACGGGATATGGGATATGGGGCCTTATGGGGATATGGGATATGGGGCCATATGGGGCTATGGGATATGGGGCCATATAGGTCCATATGGGGCCATATATGTCCATATGGGGATACGGGGCCATATGGGGCTACGGGATACGGAGATATGGGGCCACATAGGTCCATATGGGGCCATATATGTCCATATGGGGATATGAGGCCGTATGAGGCTATGGGATATGGGATATGGGGCTATGGGGCCATATGGGGCCATATATGTCCATATGGGAATACGAGGCCCTATGGGGCTACAGGATACGGAGATATGGGGCCATATAGGTCCATATGGGGCCATATATGTCCATATGGGAATATGAGGCCATATGGGGCTATGGGCTTTGGGATATAGGGCTATGGGGCCATATGGGGCCATATAGGTCTGAATGGGGCCATATATGTCCATATGGGGATATGAGGCCATATGGGGCTACGGGATATGGGATATGGGGCCTTATGGGGATATGGGATATGGGGCCATATGGGGCTATGGGATATGGGGCCATATAGGTCCATATGAGGCCATATATGTCCATATGGGGATACGAGGCCCTATGGGGCTACGGGATACGGAGATATGGGGCCACATAGGTCCATATGGGGCCATATATGTCCATATGGGGATATGAGGCCGTATGAGGCTATGGGATATGGGATATGGGGCTATGGGGCCATATGGGGCCATATATGTCCATATGGGAATACGAGGCCCTATGGGGCTACAGGATACAGAGATATGGGGCCATATAGGTCCATATGGGGCCATATATGTCCATATGGGGATATGAGGCCATATGGGGCTATGGGGCCATATGGGGATATGGGCTATGGGGCCATATGGGGCCATATATGTCCATATGGGAATACGAGGCCCTATGGGGCTACGGGATACGGAGATATTGGGCCATATAGGTCCGTATGGGGCCATATATGCCCATATGGGGATATGAGGCCATATGGGGCTCCGGGATACGGAGATATGGGGCCACATAGGTCCGTACGGGGCCATATGGGGCTGCGGGTCCGTACGGGGCCATATGGGGCCACATAAGTCCGTACGGGGCCATACAGGGCCACGGGTCCATACGGGGCCATATATATGTCCATTTGGGGATACGGGGCCATATGGGGCTACGGGATACGGGGATATGGGGCCATATAGGTCCGTATGGGGCCATATATGTCCATATGGGGATATGGGGCCATATGAGGCTACGGGATATGGGATATGGGTCCATATGGGGATATGGGATATGGGGCCATATGGGGATATGGGATATGGGTCCATATGGGGATATGGGATATGGGGCCATATGGGGATATGGGATATAGGGCTATGGGGCCATATGGGTCCGTATGGGGCCATTTATATCCATATGGGGATACGAGGCCATATGGGGCTACGGGATACGGGATATGGGTCCATATAGGTCCGTATGGGGCCATATATGTCCATATGGGGATATGAGGCCATATGAGGCTACGGGATATGGGATATGGGTCCATATGGGGATATGGGATATGGGGCCATATGGGGATATGGGATATGGGTCCATATGGGGATATGGGATATAGGGCTATGGGGCCATATGGGTCCGTATGGGGCCATTTATATCCATATGGGGATACGAGGCCCTATGGGGCTACGGGATACGGAGATATGGGGCCATATAGGTCCATATGGGGCCATATATGTCCATATGGGGATATGAGGCCATATGGGGCTATGGGCTTTGGGATATGGGGCTATGGGGCCATATATGTCCATATGGGGATACGAGGCCCTATGGGGCTCCGGGATACGGAGATACGGGGCCACATAGGTCCGTACGGGGCCATATGGGGCCGCGGGTCCTTACGGGGCCTTATGGGGTCGTCCCGCCGCCCCCCAGGCCACGTCCATCGGCCGCTCCGGGACGCTGCGGCTCGTGGCGCGGGCGCTGGCGGCCACCACCTACACCGAGCTCTGCGTCCCCGACGACATCGCGGAGCGCGGCCTCGCCGGCGTCCCCAAATACCACTATGGGGCCGACGCCATGGAGCTGTGGGGGGCCATACACAGGTAGGGGGTCCGGACCCCATTGGGGGCCCTATAGGACATCAACGGCCCCGTAGGACAGCCATGGCCCTATAGGACATCTATGGCCCTATAGGACATCCATGGTCCCATTGGACATCCATGGTCCCATTGGTGGCCCCATAGGACATCCATGACCCTATAGGACATCCATGACCCTTTAGGAGATCCATGGTCCCATAGGATATCTATGGTCCCATTGGTGGCCCCATAGGACATCCATGGCCCCATAGGACATCCATGACCCTATAGGACATCGTTGATCCCATTGGTGGCCCTACAGGACATCCATGACCCTATAGGACATCCACGGCCCTATAGGACATCCATGGTCCCATTGGTGGCCCCATAGGACATCCATGACCCTATAGGACACCTATGGCCCTATAGGACACCCATGACCCTATAGGACATCTATGGTCCCATCGGTGGTCCTATAGGACATCCATGGCCCTACAGGACATTCATGACCCTATAGGACATCCATGGTCCCACTGCTGGCCCCATAGGACATCCATGGCCCTGTAGGACATCCATGGCCCTGTAGGGCATCGTTGGTCCCATTGGTGGCCCCATAGGACATTCACGACCCTATAGGACATCTGTGGCCGTATAGGACATCCACGGCCCCATAGGACATCTATGGTCCCATTGGTGGCCCCAGTGGACATCCATGGTCCCATTGGTGGCCCCATAGGTCATCCATGGCCCTATAGGACATCCATGGCCCTATAGGACATCGTTGGTCCCATTGGTGGCCCTACAGGAAATCCATGACCCTATAGGACATCCATGGCCCTATAGGATATCCATGACCCTTTAGGAGATCCATGGCCCCATAGGACATTGATGGCCCCATTGGTGGCCCCATAGGACATCCATGGCCCCATGTCCCATTGATGTCCCCACATCCCATTGCTCCACACATCCCTCACTGTCCCCACACCCCACTGATGTCCCCACACCCCATTAATGTCCCCACACCCCATTATTGTCCCCACTCCCCATTGTTACCCCTATATCCCGTTGCTTTTCCTCCATCCCATTAATGTCCCCACACCCCACTGATGTCCCCACACCCCACTGATGTCCCCACACCCCATTAATGTCCCCACACCCCATTGATGTCCCCACACCCCATTAATGTCCCCACACCCCATTATTGTCCCCATATCCCACTACCATCCCACATCCCATTATTGTTCCCATATCCCATTAATGTCCCCACCCCCCACTGCTGTCCCACACCCCACTGATGTCCCCACCCCCTACTGATGTCCCCACATCCCACTGTTGTCCCCACACCCCATCACTGTCCCCATATCCCACTGCTGTCCCCAGTCCCCATTAATGTCCCCATTCCCCATTAATGTCCCACACCCCACTGATGTCCCCAGATCCCATTTTTGTCCCCACATCCCATCACTGTCCCCATATCCCACCGCTGTCCCCATATCCCATTAATGTCCCCATTCCCCATCACTGTCCCACACCCCATTAATGTCCCCACACCCCACTGATGCCCCTACACCCCATTAATGTCCCCATATCCCATTTTGTCCCCACATCCCATCACTGTCCCCATATCCCACAACTACCCCCATTCCCCATTAATGTCCCCACACCCCACTGATGTCCCCACACCCCACTGCTGTCCCCACACCCCACTGCTGTCCCCATATCCCACTGATGTCCCCATATCCCATTGATGTCCCACACCCCACTGATGTCCCCACACCCCATTAATGTCCCCATACCCCATTAATGTCCCTACATCCCATTGCTCCACACATCCCTCACAGTCCCCATTCCCCACTGCTGTCCCCACCCCCCATTAATGTCCCCACACCCCATCACTGTCCCCATATCCCACTGCTGTCCCCAGTCCCCATTAATGTCCCCACACCCCATTAATGTCCCCACACCCCACTGATGTCCCCACACCCATTAATGTCCCCACACCCCACTGCTGTCCCCACACCCCATTGATGTCCCCACACCCCATTAATGTCCCCACACCCCCTTATTGTCCCCACACCCCATTGATGTCCCCACATCCCATCACTGTCCCCATATCCCACTGCTGTCCCCATTCCCCATTAATGTCCCCATATCCCACTGATGTCCCCACACCCCATTAATGTCCCCATTCCCCATTAACGTCCCCACACCCCATTAATGTCCCTACATCCCATTGCTCCACACATCCCTCACAGTCCCCATTCCCCACTGCTGTCCCCACACCCCACTGATGTCCCCACATCCCATTAATGTCCCCACACCCCACTGATGTCCCCACACCCCACTGATGTCCCCACACCCCATTATTGTCCCCACACCCCATTGTTGTCCCTATATCCCGTTGCTTTTCCCCCATCCCATTAACGTCCCCACACCCCACTGATGTCCCCACACCCCACTGATGTCCCCACACCCCATTAATGTCCCCACACCCCACTGATGTCCCTATATCCCATTGCTCCACACATCCTTCACTGTCCCCACACCCCATTGATGTCCCCACATCCCATCGATGTCCCCACATCCCATTAATGTCCTCATTCCCCATTAATGTCCCCATATCCCTCTGATGTCCCCACACCCCATTGTTGTCCCCACATCCCATTGCTCCACACATCCCTCACCGTCCCCACACCCCATTAATGTCCCCATTCCCCATTAATGTCCCCACACCCCATTGATATCCCCACACCCCACTGATGTCCCCATTCCCCATTAATGTCCCCATATCCCACTGATGTCCCCACACCCCACCACTGTCCCCACACCCCACTGATGTCCCCATTCCCCATTAATGTCCCCACACCCCACTGATGTCCCCATATCCCATTGTTGTCCCCACACCCCATCACTGTTCCCATATGCCACTGCTGTCCCCATATCCCATTAATGTCAGAATTCCCCATTAATGTCCCCACACCCCATTGATGTCCCCATATCCCATTAATGTCCTCATTCCCCATTAAGGTCCCCATATCCCTCTGATGTCCCCATTCCCAATAACTGTCCCCACACCCCACCAATGTCCCCACATCCCATTAATGTCCCCACACCCCATTATTGTCCCCAAATCCCACTACCATCCCCACATCCCATCACTGCCCCCATTCCCCATCACTGTCCCCATTCCCCATCACTGTCCCCATTCCCCTTTGATGTCCCCATATCCCACCACTGTCCCCATATCCCATTAATGTCCTCATTCCCCATTGATGTCCCCACCCCCCACTGCTGTCCCCATATCCCACTGCTGTCCCCATTCCCCATTAATGTCCCCATTCCCCATTAATGTCCCCATAACCCATTAATGTCTCCATATCCCATTGCTCCACACATCCCTCAATGTCCCCACACCCCACTGATGTCCCCACCCCCCACTGATGTCCCCACTCCCCCCAGCTTCGTGGAGGGCATCGTGGCCCTTTATTACCCCACGGACGCCGACGTGGCCGACGACCCCGAGCTGCAGCAGTGGGTGGGGGAGATCTTCGTCTATGGGATGCTGGGCAACGAGAAGTCCGGTATGGGGTGGGATTTGGGGTCGGGGGGGGGAGGGGGGGGTTGCGGTGGTGGTTGTGGTTATGGTTCGTGGTGTGGTGGGGGTGGGTGTGGTTGTGGTTGTGGTTGTGGTCATGGTTATGGGGATCGGTTATGGGGTCAGTTATGGGGTCAGTTATAGGGTCAGTTATAGGGTCGTTATAGGGTCGTTATGGGGTCGTTATGGGGTCAGTTATAGGGTCAGGTTATAGGATGGTTATGGTTATGGTCATGGTTATGGTTATGGGAATGGTCATGGGGATGGTTATGGTGATGGTCATGGGGATGGTTATGGTTATGGTTATGGTCATGGTCATGATTATGGTTATGGGGATGGTCACGGGGATGGTTATGGTTATGGTTATGGTTATGATTGTGGTCATGGTCACGGTCATGGGGATGGTTATGGGGATGGGGATGGTCATGGTGATGGTCATGGGGATGGTCATGGTTATGGTCGTGGTTATGGGGATGGTTATGGTCATGGGGATGTTATGGGGATGGTTATGATTATGGTTACGGTCGTGGTCATGGTCGTGGTCATGGTCATGGTTATGGTCATGGTGGTTATGGGTATGGGGATGGTCATGGTGATGGTCGTGGTTATGGGGATGGTGATGGTCATGGGGATGTTATGGTTATGGTTACGGTCGTGGTCATGGTCATGGTCATGGTCATGGTTATGGTTATGGTTATGGTTACGGTTGTGGTCGTGGTTGTGGTTGTGGTCCTGGTCATGACTATGGTCATGGTGACTGGTCATGGGGATGGTTATGGTGATGGTGATGGTCATGGGGGTGGTGATGGTCATGGGGGATGTTATTTACGTTTTATGATTATGATATTTATCGTGTTACCGCAAACTTAGACATTTACCCGCAACTGTTACAACACACCTAGGCGCACACATACAACCGGACCACTGTACTACAGTCGTGGTCATGGTCGTAGTCATGGTTGTAGTCATGGTGATGGGGATGGTTATGGTCATGGTCATGGTTATGGTTATGGGGATGGTCATGGTCATGGTTATGGGGATGGTTATGGTGATGGTAATGGTCATGGGGATGGTCATGGTTATGGTCATGGTCGTGGTTATGGGGATGGTTATGGTGATGGGGATGTTATGGTTATGGTTATGATTATGGTTACGGTCGTGGTCATGGTTGTGGTCATGGAGATGGTCATGGTCATGGTCACGGGGATGGTTATGGGGATGGTTATGGTTATGATGATTGTGGTCGTGGTCATGGGGATGGTTATTGTCATGGGGATGGTCATGGTTATGGTCATGGTTATGGGGATGGTGATGGTCATGGGAATGGTTATGGTTATGATTATGGGGATGGGGATGGTGATGGGGATGGTTATGGTTATGATTATGGGGATGGGGATGGTGATGGTTATGGTCATGGTCATGGTTATGGTCACGGTTTTGGTGATGGTGATGGGGATGGTTATGGTCATGGTTACGGCCATGATTATGGCCACAGTCATGCATAAGATCAGGGTTACGATGGTGGTGATGGTTATGGTGATGATAATGGTCATGGTTAAGGTCAGGATAACGATGATGATGATGATGATGATGGTTTGGCCATGGTTAAGGTTAGTGTTATGATGATGATGATGGTGGTGGTGATGGTTAAGGGCAGGATTATGATGGTGATGATGATGATGGTGATGGTGATGGTTAAGGGCCGCTTCTGCTGCTGATGGTGCGACTGCTGACTGATGGTGCTAGATGAATGGTGATCTGATGATGCCTGGTGATGCTATGGTGATGCTTCCGCATCAGGATACGACCGATGACGAGGATGATGTGGTTTGGCTTGGTTAAGGTTAGGGGTAATGATGATGATGATGAATGGTGATGGTTAAGGGCAGGATTATGTGGGTGATGTGATGAGGTATGGTGCATGGTTCAAGCTCAGGATAACGAGAATGAGGATGCTGGTGAGGGTGATGATGAATGAGAGGGTGCGGTGATGAAGATAGATGGTGATGATGATGGTGATGATTAAGCTCAGGATAACGTCGATGACGATGATGATGATGATGGTGATGATGATGGTGATGTTGATGGTGATGGTTAAGGGCAGGATTATGATGGTGATGGTGATGATGATGATGATGATGATGGTGATGGTGATGAGGAATGAGGAAAATAGTGATATTGATGGTGATGATTACGCTAGAGTAGACGGCTAGGACGATGATGGATGATTATGGTGGATGATGAGGGTGATGTTGATGGTGAGGGTGCAGGGGCATGATTGTGAGGGTGCTGTGATGATGATGGTGATGATGATGGTGATGGTGATGATGATGATGGTGGTGATGGTCATGGTCATGGTTAAGCTCAGGATAACGATGATGATGATGATGATGATGGTCATAGTTAAGGTCAGGATAATGATGATGATGATGGTTTGGCCATGGTTAAGGTCAAGGTTATGATGATGGTGATGGTGATGATGATGGTGGTGATGATGATGGTGATGATTAAGCTCAGGATAACGACGATGATGATGATGATGATGGTGGTGGTGATGGTGATGGCCCAGATAGGGCATCATCAGTTGTTGGTGGTGATGGTGATGTTGATGGCCCAGTTTGGGCATCATCAGTTGGTGGTGGTGATGGTGATGATGATGGTGATGGTGATGGTGATGGTGATGGTGATGATGGGGATGATGGTGATGGTGGGGATGATGGTGAGGGTGATGGTGATGATGATGGTTGGGGTGATGGTGAGGGTGATGGTGATGATGATGGTGATGATGATGATGATGGTGATGATGATGGTGATGATTAAGCTCAGGATAACGACGATGATGATGATGATGATGGTTTGGCCATGGTTAAGGTTAGGGTTATGATGATGATGATGATGATGGTGATGGTTAAGGGCAGCATTATGATGGTGATGATGATGATGGTGATGGTCATGGTTAAGCTCAGGATAACGATGATGATGATGATGGTGATGGTTAAGGGCAGGATTATGATGATGATGGTGATGATGATGGTGATGATGATGGTGATGTGATGGTGATGATGATGATGATGGTGATGATGATGGTGATGATTAAGCTCAGGATAACGACGATGATGATGATGATGATGGTTTGGCCATGGTTAAGGTCAAGGTTATGATGATGATGATGGTGGTGGTGATGGTTAAGGTCAGGATTATGATGGTGATGGTGATGATGATGGTGATGATGATGATGTGGTGATGATGATGGTGATGATTAAGCTCAGGATAACGACGATGATGATGATGATGATGGTTTGGCCATGGTTAAGTTGGGTCTATGATTGATGATGATATGAGGGTGAATGGATTAATGGCCGCATTATGCTGTGATGATGATGATGGTGATGGTCATGGTTAAGCTCAGGATAATGATGATGATGATGATGGTGATGGTTAAGGGCAGGATTATGATGGTGATGATGATGATGGTGATGGTGATGATGATGGTGATGATGATGGTGATGGTGATGATGATGATGATGGTGATGATGATGGTGATGATTAAGCTCAGGATAATGTCGATGATGATGATGATGGTGATGATGATGGTGATGGTGATGTTGATGGTGCTGTTGAAGGCAGGATTATGATGTTTATTGTGAGGCTGCTTCTGTCGCTGAGGTTGCATTTGTGCTGATGATGCCTTCTTTGCTGGTCATTTTCATGTTTAAGCTCATGCTCACCGCTGCTCGGCTGCTGCTGCTGGGTCCTCCGTTCAGTCCGGGCTACGGCCTGCTCCGCTTCTGGTTGGCCTGGTTCCGGTCAAGGTTATGAATGCATGGTGATGGTGACTGATGATGGTGGTGATGCTGATGATGGGTGCTAGGAGATGGTGATGATTAAGCTCCGCATCCCGCCGCTGCTGCATGATCTGCTGGTTTGGTGCCCTGTTTCAGGTGCCAGGTTTTGGCTGCATGCATGCTGGTGTTGGTAGCCTGGTTACGGGTCCGGCTTTCTGCGCTGGTGATGGTGCGGCTGCTGGGGCTGCTGATGCTGCCATGTTGCTCCTGCTGGTATGATTAAAAGCTCAGTGATAACAGACGATTATATGATGAAATAGATGGCTTGGCCATGGTTAAGGTTAGGGTTATGATGATGATGATGATGGTGATGGTTAAGGGCAGGATTATGATGGTGATGATGATGATGGTGATGGTTATGGTCATGGTTAAGCTCAGGATAGTGATGATGATGATGATGGTGATGGTTTGGCCATGGTTAAGGTCAAGGTTATGATGGTGATGATGGTGATGGTGATGGTTAAGGTCAGAAATATACGATTGATGAATGATGAAGTGGTGATGGATTTGGTCGTTGTTAAGAAGCCCTCAGGGTAACGATTGATGATGATGGTGGGTGGACTGGTTTTGGCCATGGTTAAGGTCAAGGCTATGATGATGATGATGATGATGGTGATGGTGATGGTGACACGGCGATGGTGACACAGCAACGGTGACATGGTGACGGTGCCACAGCGATGGTGATGGTGATGGTGATGATGATGATGATGATGGTGGTGATGGTTAAGGGCAGGATTATGATGAGTGATGATGATGATGGTGATGTGATGGTGATGGTTAAGGCAGGGAATTAATGAATGGTGATGATGATGAGAATGATGCTGGCTAGTTCAGGTCCGGATAATGATGCTATGCTGGTTTTGGCCATGGTTAAGGTCAAGAGGCTATGATGATGGTGATGGTGATGATGATGGTGGTGATGATGATGATGGTGATGATGATGGTGATGATTAAGCTCAGGATAACGACGATGACGATGATGATGATGGTTTGGCCATGGTTAAGGTCAAGGTTATGATGATGGTGATGGTGATGGTGATGGTTAAGGGCAGCATTATGATGGTGATGGTGATGATGATGGTGGTGATGATGATGGTGATGATTAAGCTCAGGATAACGACGATGATGATGATGATGATGGCTTGGCCATGGTTAAGGTTAGGGTTATGATGATGATGATGATGATGGTGATGGTTAAGGGCAGGATTATGATGGTGATGATGATGATGATGATGGTGATGGTTAAGGGCAGGATTATGATGATGATGGTGATGATGATGATGATGGTGATGATGATGATGGTGATGATTAAGCTCAGGATAACGACGACGATGATGATGATGAAGGTTTGGTGCTGGTTACGATCCTGGTGATTCAGGTGAAGGTGGAGGCGACACAACGACGGCTGTGCTTCCAATCACCACCACACCGACGGTTTCGCTCCCGGTTCCGGCCGTGACCACGGCCATGGTCACCCAGTAGCCCACTGTGGCCACCAGCGGTGACATTTCCTGTGTCCCCACCCCCAGGCTTCCCCTCCAAGCGTCTGCACCCCGCCCCACCTCACCAAATTTCCTCACCAAGGATCAATCTCCGCTGCATCCGCGCAGCACGCAGCCGTCAACAGTGGCCAGGTGGGGATCGTTGGTGGCCGTGGGGCTCTTGGGGTGGCCGTGGGTCTTCTAGAGTGGCCGTGGGGTTCATGGGGTGGCCGTGGGGTTCATGGGGTGGCCATGGGGCTCTTGGGTGGCCTGGGCTTTTTTGGGGTGCCTGGGGTTCTTTGGGTGCCTGGGGCTCTTGGGGTGGCCATGGGGTCATGGGGTGGCCATGGGTCTTTTGGTGTGGCCGTGGGTCTTCTAGAGTGGCCATGGGGCTCCTGGAGTGGCCATGAGGTTCATGGGATGGCCATGAGGCTTTTGGGTTGGCCATGGGTCTCTTGGGTGGACATGGAAAGACCACTGGTGGCCATGGGGCTTTTCGGGTGGCCGTGGGATTCATGGGGTGGCCATGGGACTCTCGGGTGGCCATGGAAGGGCCATTGGTGGCCATGGGGCTTTTGGGATGGCCATGGGGCTCTTGGGGTGGCCATGGGGTTCATAGGGTGGACATGGGGCTCATGGGGTGGCCATGGGGCCTTTGGGGTGGCTGTGGGGTTCGTGGGGTGGCCATGGGGCTCTTGGGTGGACATGGAGGGATCATTGGTGGCCATGGGGCTCTTGGGGTGGCCATGGGTCTTCTAGAGTGGCCATGGGGCTCTTGGGGTGGCCATGGGGTTCATAAGGTGGTGGTGGGGCTTTTGGGTGGCCATGGCGCTTTTGGGGTGGCCGTGGGGTTCATGGGGTGGCCGTGGGGCTCTTGGGGTGGCCAAGGGGTCATGGGGTGGCAATGGGGCTTTTGGGTTGGCCATGGGGCTCTTGGGGTGGCCATGGGGTTCATGGGGTGGCCGTGGGGGCCTTTGGGGTGGCTGTGGGGTTCATGGGGTGGCTGTGAGGTTCATGGGGTGGCCATGGGGCTCTTGGGGTGGCCATGGGGTTCATGGGGTGGCCGTGGGTCTTTTGGGTGGCCATGGGGCTTATGGGGTGGCCATGGGGCCTTTGGGGTGGCCGTGGGGTTCGTGGGGTGGCCATGAGGTTCATGGGGTGGCAATGGGGCTTTTGGGTTGGCCATGGGGCTCTTGGGTGGCCATGGAGGGATCATTGGTGGCCATGGGGTTCATGGGGTGGCCGTGAGGTTCATGGGGTGGCCATGGGACTCTCAGGTGGCCATGGAGGGGCCATTGGTGACCATGGGGCTTTTGGGTGGCCATGGGGCTTTTGGGGTGGCCGTGGGGTTCATGGGGTGGCCGTGGGGCTCTTGGGGTGGCCATGGGGTCATGGGGTGGCAATGGGGCTTTTGGGGTGGCCGTGGGGTTCATAGGGTGGCCGTGGGGTTCATGGGGTGGCCATGGGGCCTTTGGAGGGGCTGTGGGGTTCATGGGGTGGCCATGGGGCTCTTGGGTGGCCATGGAGGGATCATTAGTGGCCATGGGGCTCTTGGGGTGGCTGTGGGGTTCATGGGGTGGCCGTGGGGCTCTTGGGCTGGCCAAGGGGTCATGGGGTGGCCATGGGGCTTTTGGGTTGGCCATGGGGCTCTTGGGTGGCCATGGAGGGATCATTGGTGGCCATGGGGTTCATGGGGTGGCCGTGAGGTTCATGGGGTGGCCGTGGGGCTCTTGGGGTGGCCATGGGGCTCATGGGGTAGCCATGGGGCCTTTGGGCTGGCTGTGGGGTTCGTGGGGTGGCCATGGGGCTCTTGGGTGGACATGAAGGGATCATTGGTGGCCATGGGGTTCATGGGGTGGCCGTGGGGTTCATGGGGTGGCCATGGGGCTTTTGGGTGGCCATGGGGTTCATGGGGTGGCCATGGGGCTCTTGGGGTGGCCATGGGGTCATGGGGTGGCCATGGGGCTCTTGGGTGGCCATGGGGTTCATGGGGTGGCCGTGGGGCTCTTGGGTGGCCATGGGGCCTTTGGGTGGCCGTGGGGTTCATGGGGTGGCCGTGGGGCTCTTGGGGTGGCCATGGGGCTCATGGGGTGGCCATGGGGCTTTTGGGGTGGCCATGGGGCTCATGGGGTGGCCATGGGGCTCATGGGGTGGCCATGGGGCTTTTGGTGTGGCCGTGGGTCTTCTAGAGTGGCCATGGGGCTCCTGGGGTGGCCATGAGGTTCATGGGGTGGCCATGAGGCTTTTGGGTTGGCCATGGGGCTCTTGGGTGGACATGGAAGGACCACTGGTGGCCATGGGGCTCTTGGGGTGGCCGTGGGATTCATGGGGTGGCCATGGGACTCTCGGGTGGCCATGGAAGGGCCATTGGTGGCCATGGGGCTTTTGGGATGGCCATGGGGCTCTTGGGGTGGCCATGGGGTTCATAGGGTGGCCATGGGGCTCATGGGGTGGCCATGGGGCTTTTGGGGTGGCTGTGGGGTTCGTGGGGTGGCCATGGGTCTTCTAGAGTGGCCATGGGGCTCTTGGGTGGCCATGGAGGGGCCATTGGTGGCCATGGGGTTCATGGGGTGGCCGTGAGGTTCATGGGGTGGCCGTCGGGCTTTTGGGGTGGCCATGGGGTTCATGGGGTTGCCATGGGGCTTTTGGGGTGGCTGTGGGGTATATGGGGTGGCCACGGGGTTCTTGGGTGGCCATGGGGCTCTTGGGTGGCTGGAGGGAAGAACAAAGACCACATGGTGGCCCCAAAGGGGCCCTTGGTAGCCACAGCACCCAGATAGCCACAGTGGGCACTTTGGTAGCCACAAGGGGCCCTTTGGTAGCTACAAGGGACCCTTTAGTAGCCACAGCAAGCTTTGGTAGCCAAATGGAGCCCTTTAGTAGCCACAGCAACCTTTGGTAGCCACGTGGGGCCCTTTAGTAGCCACAGCACCGTTTGACAGCCCCAACACCCTTTGTTAGCCACAAGGGCCCCTTTGGTAGCCACAGCATCCTTTAGTAGCCCAAGAACCCTTTGGTAGCCACGTGGGGCCCTTTAGTAGCCCCAGCACCGTTTGACAGCCCCAGCACCCTTTGTTAGCCACAAGGGGCCCCTTTGGTAGCCACAGCATCCTTTAGTAGCCCAAGAACCCTTTGGTAGCCACGTGGGGCCCTTTAGTAGCCCCAGCACCGTTTGACAGCCCCAGCACCCTTTGTTAGCCACAAGGGGCCCTTTGGTAGCCACACCCATCCTTTAGTAAGCCCAAGAACCTTTGGTAGCCATGTGGGGCCCTTTGGTAGCCACAAGGGACCCTTTAGTAGCCACAGCAACCTTTTGGAACCCCGTGGGGGCCCTTTAGTGCCCCACACCATTTGACAGCCCCAGCACCCTTTGTTAGGACCAAGGGGCCCCTTTGTAGCCACAGCATCCTTTAGTAGCCCAAGAACCCTTTGTAGCCACGTGGGGGCCCTTTAGTAGCCCCAGCAACCGTTTGACAGCCACAGCACCCTTTGTTAGCCACAAGGGTCCCTTTGGTAGCCACAGCATCCTTTAGTAGCCCAAGAACCCTTTGGTAGCCATGTGGGGCCCTTTGGTAGCCACAAGGGACCCTTTAGTAGCCACAGCAACCTTTGGTAGCCACGTGGGGCCCTTTAGTAGCCCCAGCACCGTTTGACAGCCCCAGCACCCTTTGTTAGCCACAAGGGGCCCTTTGGTAGCCACACCATCCTTTAGTAGCCCAAGAACCCTTTGGTAGCCATGTGGGGCCCTTTGGTAGCCACAAGGGACCCTTTAGTAGCCACAGCAACCTTTTGGAACCCACGTGGGGCCCTTTAGTAGCCCCAGCACCGTTTGACAGCCACAGCACCCTTTGTTAGCCACAAGGGTCCCTTTGGTAGCCACAGCATCCTTTAGTAGCCCAAGAACCCTTTGGTAGCCACGTGGGGCCCTTTAGTAGCCCCAGCACCGTTTGACAGCCCCAGCACCCTTTGTTAGCCACAAGGGGCCCCTTTGGTAGCCACAGCATCCTTTAGTAGCCCAAGAACCCTTTGGTAGCCACGTGGGGCCCTTTAGTAGCCCCAGCACCGTTTGACAGCCCCAGCACCCTTTGTTAGCCACAAGGGGCCCCTTTGGTAGCCACAGCATCCTTTAGTAGCCCAAGAACCCTTTGGTAGCCACGTGGGGCCCTTTAGTAGCCCCAGCACCGTTTGACAGCCCCAGCACCCTTTGTTAGCCACAAGGGGCCCCTTTGGTAGCCACAGCATCCTTTAGTAGCCCAAGAACCCTTTGTTAGCCATGTGGGGCCCTTTATACCACAGCAAACCGTTTTGACAGCCCCAGCACCCTTTTGTTAGCCACAAGGGCCCCTTTGGTAAGCCACAGCATCCTTAGTAGCCCAAGAAACCTTTGGTAGCCAGTGGGGGCCCTTTGGTAGCCACAAAGGGACCCTTTAGTAGCCACAGCAACCTTTTAGAACCCACGTGGGGCCCTTTAGTAGCCCCAGCACCGTTTGACAGCCCCAGCACCCTTTGGTAGCCACAGCATCCTTTAGTAGCCCAAGAACCCTTTGGTAGCCACAAGGGCCCCTTTGGTAGCCACAGCATCCTTTAGTAGCCCAAGAACCCTTTGGTAGCCACGTGGGGCCCTTTGGTAGCCACTGACACGGCTTTCCCTCAGTACGACTTCGCAGCCTGGATGCCCAACACCCCCGGGACCCTCCGGCTGCCCCCCCCCGGCCCCGAGGACCCGGTGACCCCCGACACCTTTTTGGCCACTTTGCCGTCCCCGAAGGCCACCGGGGCGCTGCTGGCTCTGCTCAGCGTCGTCAGCTACGAGGTCGGAGAGAGGGTGAGTGGGGACGGACCCTAAAAAGAACCTATAAGGACCCCTGCGACCCCATAAAAACACCAGGACCCCAAAAGACCCCTGGGTACCCGTGGGATCCCAAAGAAACCCCATAGGAACCCCCATGACCCCATAGGACCCCATAGAACCCGGTAGGACACCATGGGACCCCCATGATCCCAAAGGACCCCCGTGACCCCATGGGATCCCAAAAGGAGCCTATAGGAACCCCCCGTGACCCCATAGGAACCCCAGGACCCTATAGGAGCCTATAGGATCCCCATGACCCCAAGGAACCCCAAGGGACCCCCAATGACCCCCATGACCCCATAGACCCCATAGAACCCAGTAGGACACCATGGGACCCCCATGATCCCAAAGGCCCCGTGACCCCATGGGATCCCAAAAAGGAGCCTATAGGAACCCCCCGTGGACCCTAAAAACACCAGGACCCAAAAGACCCCTGTGAACCCGTGGGACCCCAAAGAAACCCCGTGGGACCCCCATAGCCCCAAGGGAACCCCAAAACCCCATAGAACCCCAACGACCCCAAGGGAACCCCTTGTGACCCCATAGGAACCCCAGGACCCTATAAGACTCCCGTGAACCTGTGGGACCCCATAGAACTCCCCAAGGGATCCCCATGACCCCAAAGGACCCCTTGTGACCCCATGGAACCCCAGGACCCTATAAGACCCCTGTGAACCCGTGGGACCCCAAAGAAATCCCGTGGGACCCCCATGGCCCCAAACTTCCCCCAGGGACCCCCACGACCCCAGGGGAACCCCAAAACCCCATAGGACCCCCACGACCCCAAGGGAACCCCCTGTGACCCTATAGGAACCCCCCATAACCCCATAGGACCCCCATGACCCCATAGGATCCCATAGGACCCCCATGATCCCAAAGGACCCCTGTGACCCCATGGGACCCCAAAGGGACCCTACAGGAACCCCCTGTGACCCCATAGGACCCCAAAAGGAGCCTATAGGAACCCCCTGTGACCCCATAGGAACCTCAGGACCCTATAAGACCCCTGTGAACCCGTAGGACCCCGAAGAAACCCCATAGGAACCCCCATGGCCCCAAGGGAACCCTAAAACCCCATAGGACCCCCACGACCCCATAGGAACCCCAGGACCCTATAAGACCCCATGGGACCCCCAGGGACCCCAACCTTCTCCAAGGGATCCCCCTGACCCTAAGGGACCCCCATGACCCCAACCTTCCCCCAAGGACCCCCCTGACCCCCAAGGACCCCCATGACCCCAAGGGACCCCAACCTCCACCAAGGGATCCCAGCCTTCCCCCAAGGGACCCCCATTACCCCCCTGACCTCAAGTGACCCCAAGGGACCCCCATGACCCCAAGGGAACCCCAACCTCTCCAAAGGACCCCCAGGGACCCCCATGATCCCAAACCTTCCCTTTGGGACCTTCATGACCTCAAGGGACCCCCAAGGACCCCCCCCCCTGACTCCCATGGGACCCCAACCTTCCCCAAGGGAGCACAAGGGACCCCACGGACCCCCAACCTTCCCCAAGGACCCCCCCGACCCCAAGGGACCCAAGGGACCCCAACCTTTCCCCATTGGACCCCCACGACCCCAAGGGACCCCAATCTTCACCAAGGGATCCCAGCCTTCCCCCAAGGGACCCCATGACCCCCCTGACCCATGGGACCCCCCCCCCCCGCCCCCCCTTTGCCCCCCAGCGCCGGCTGGGCTGCCCCCCGGAGCAGCACTTCACAGAGGCAGCCCCCCGACCCCAAGGGACCCCAAGGGACCCCAAGGGACCCCCATGAACCCCCCCCCCCCCCTTTTAACCCCCCCCGAAACCCCCCTTTCCCCCCCCCCCCCAGCACCGGGGCTCTCCCCCGGAGCAGGCCTTCCCGAGGGGCAGCCCCCCCTGACCCCACTTCCCCCCTGCCCCTAAGGGACCCCCAAGGGACCCCCCCTGACCCCCCTGCCCCCCCAAACCCCCCCCTCCTGACCCCCCCGTCCCCCCCCAGGCCGGCTGGGCTGCAACCCGGACAGCACTTCACCGAGGCAGCCCCCTACCCAACCTTCCCCCCGGCCCCTAAGGGACCCCAAGGGACCCCCCTGCCCCCCTGCCCCCAAAAACCCCCCCCCTGACCCCCCCCCCGTCCCCCCCCGCGCCGGCTGGGCTGCTACCGGGCAGCATTCACGAGGCAGCCCCCGCCCAACCTTCCCCCCTGCCCCTGGGACCCCAAGGGACCCCCCTGACCCCCCGCCCCCCCAAGACCCCCCCTCCTGACCCCCCCCTGCCCCCCCCCCAGCCCGGTGGGCTGCTAACCCCCGGAGCAGCACTTCACAGAGGCACCCCCAACCCCCAAAGGGACCCCAAAGGGACCCCAACCTTTCCCTCTGCCCCAAAGGGACCCCCATGACCCCAACCCTTCCCCAAGTGGCCCCCCCACGACCCCCTGCCCCCCCCAAGACCCCCCCCCTACCCCCCCGTCCCCCCCCAGCGCCGGTGGCTGCACCCCGGAGGACCTTCACCGAGGCAGCCCCTGCCCAAACCTTCCCCCCTTCCCCTAAGGGACCCCAAAGACCCCCCCCGCCCCCCTGCCCCCCCAAACCCCCCCCCTCCTAAACCCCCCCCCCCCCGTCCCCCCCCCAGGCGCCGGTGCGCACCCGGAGCAGCACTTCACCGAGGCAGCCCCCTGACCCCAACCTCCCCCCCCCTGGGCCCCTAAGGGGCCCAAGGGACCCCCCTGACCCCCCCTGCCCCCCCAAGACCCCCCCTTTAACCCCCCCCCCCGTCCCCCCCCCAGCGCCCGGGGGCTGCAAACCCGGAGCAGCACTTCACCGAGGCCCGCCCCGCCGCCTGATGCGCGGTTCCGCCGCGCCGCCGCTCTCCCGCGCATCCGGGCGCAACGCCCGCCCTGGCCGCTGGCCCCACCCCACCCTCGACCCCCAACGTCGAGAACGCTCTCCACCAAGCCGCGGGAGAGACCCCAAATCCCACTCCCCCTCGGGGGTGACCCCAAAACTCTCCATCCCGTTTTGGTCCCCCTTAGGATGTCCCCAATTCCCCCAGGTGACCCCAAACCTCTCCCCCCGTTTTCGGTCCCCCTTAATGTCCCCATTCCCCCAGGGTGACCCCCAAATCTCTCATCCCCATTCTGGTCCCCCTTAGGATGCCCCAAAACCCCCCAGGTGACCCCAAACCCCTCATCTCCTCCTCTTTGGGGTGACCCCAAAACTCTCCATCCTGTTTTGGTCCCCCTTAGGATGTCCCCAATTCCCCCAGGTGACCCCAAACCTCTCCATCCCATTCTGGTCTCCATTAGGATGTCCCCAATTCCCCCTGGTGACCCCAAACCTCTCCATCCCATTATGGTCTCCCTTAGGATGCCCCAAAACCCCCTGGTGACCCCAAACCTCTCCATCCCGTTTTGGTCCCCCTTAGGATGTCCCCATCTCCCCCAGGTGACCCCAAACCTCTCCATCCCATATTTCTTGGGGTGACCCCAATCTCATCCCATATTTCTTCTTGGGGTGACCCCAAACCTCTCCATCCCATCGTGGTCTCCCTTAGGATGCCCCAAAACCCCCCAGGTGACCCCAAAACCTCTCCCATCCTCTTGGGGGGGACCCCAAAACCCTCCACCCATTCTGGTCCCCCTTAGGATGCCCCAAAACCCCCCAGGTGACCCCAAAACTCCCTCATCTCCTCCTCCTTGGGGTGACCCCAAAACTCTCCATCCTCTCCATCCCATTCTGGTCTCCCTTAGGATGCCCCAAAACCCCCCAGGTGACCCCAAAATCCTCATCCCATCCGTCTTGGGGTGACCCCAAAACTCTCCATCCCATTATGGTCTCCCTTAGGATGCCCCAATTCCCCCAGGTGACCCCAAACCTCTCCATCCCATATTTCTTGGGATGACCCCAATCTCATCCCATATTTCTTCTTGGGGTGACCCCAAAACTCTCCATTCCATTATGTTCCCCTTTAGGATGTCCCCAGTTCCCCCAGGTGACCCCAAACCTCTTCATCTCATTGTTGTTCCCTTAGGATGCCCCAAAACCCCCCAGCTGACCCCAAAATCCTCATCCCATCCTTCTTAGGATGACCCCAAATCCTTAATCTTCTCCTTCTTGGGGTGACCCCAAACCTCTCCATCCCACTGTGGTCCCCCTTAGGATGCCCCAAAACCCCCCAGGTGACCCCAAAATCCTCATCTCCTCCTCCTTGGGGTGACCCCAAAACTCTCCATCCTCTCCATCCCATTCTGGTCTCCCTTAGGATGCCCCAAAACCCCCCAGGTGACCCCAAAATCCTCATCCCATCCGTCTTGGGGTGACCCCAAAACTCTCCATCCCATTATGGTCCCCCTTAGGATGGCCCCAATTCCCCCAGGTGACCCCAAACCTCTCCATCCCATATTTCTTGGGATGACCCCAAAACCCTCATCCCATATTTCTTCTTGGGGTGACCCCAAACCTCTCCATCCCGTTTTGTTCCCCCTTAGGATGTCCCCAATTCCCCCTGGTGACCCCAAACCTCCCTTCCCTTAATGGTCTCCCTTGGATGCCCCAAAACCCCGGTGACCCCAAACCTTCCCACCCGTTTTGGCCCCCCTTAGGATGCCCCATCTCCCCCAGGGTGACCCCAAACTCTCCATCCCAATTTTCTTGGGATGACCCCAATTTCCATCCCATATTTCCCCTCTTGGGGTGACCCCCAAAACTCTCCTCCCACAGTCCCCTTTAAATTTCCCCCAACCCCAACCCCCCCAACCTCCACCCATATTTCGGGATTTACCCCAAAAAAACCCCACCCCCCCAACCCCCAAACCCCCACCCCAACAGCCCCAACCACCCAACCTTTCCCCAAACCCCCCATCCCAATCCCCAACCCCAAAACCCCAAAACCCCCCAATCCCCAACCCCCCCCCATAAACCAATACCCCCAAACCTCACCCACCCCCTTTACCCCAAACCCCATCCTTCCCCCCACATCCAAAAACCCCAACCCCCAAAACTATGGGGCATTTGGGGTTTGGGGTCTGTGGGTTTGGGGAATTGTTAAATTCGGGTGGATGGGTTCATGGTTTTGGGAGGGTTTATTTTGGGGGGTTTGGGGCACTTTGGGATGGGGCTTGGGGATTCACCTTTTTTGGGGGTCCCAATTTTTGGGTCCTTAGGGGCAGGTGGATTCATTATGGTAGGGTTGTTCTATTCTTTTTTGGGGGGCTTGGGGTTTTGGGGCATTGTGGAATGGGTCACAGGTTTGGGGCATTTGTGGGTTGGGGGCATTTGGGGTATGGGGTTTTGTTGGGGTATTGTGGGTTTGGGGTCCGGTGGGTTTGGGTATTTTTGGGTAGGGGTTTGGTTAGGGGGCATTGTGGGTTGGGGTCATGGTGGGTTGGGGTCCCAGTGGGTAGGGGTCATTTGGGGTATGGGGTCCTGGTTTGGGGGTCTTTGGGTGGGGTCACGGGGGTAGGGGGCATTGTGGGTTTGGGGTCAATGGTATGGGGTTGGGGGGTATGGGGTCTGGTTGGTTTGGGGTTCATTGGGGTGGGGTCAAAGGTGGGTTTAGAGGGGTCATTGTGGTTGGGTTTCAGTGGGTTTGGGGTCCGGGGTATGGGGTCATTGTGGGTTTGGGGTCTGGTGGTTTGGGGTCATTGGGTAAAGGGGGCCGGGGGGTATGGGGTATTGTGGTTTTGGGGTCTGGTGGTTTGGGGTATTGTGGGTAGGGGTCAGGTGGGGGTATGGGGTCGTGGTGGTTATGGGGTCATTAGGTAGGGGTCCTTGTGGTTTGGGGGTTATTGTGGTTTGGGGTCCATTGTTTGGGTTTGGGGGGCTTGTGGGATTTGGGGGTACTATGGTATGGGGTCATTGTGGTTTGGGTCATTGGGGGGGGTCGGTGGTATGGGGTCAATGGTGGGTTTTGGGGTCAAGGGTGGGTTTGGGGTCATTGGTTTAAGGGTCAGGTGGGGTTGGGGTCGTGGTGGGTATGGGCTTGTGGGGGAATGGGGGTCATTGGGTATGGGGTCATTGTGGGTATGGGGTCATGTTGGGTTTGGGGTCATTGTGGTTTGGGGTCACTGTGGTTATGGGGTCATTGTGGGTATGGGGTCATGGTGGGTTTGGGGTCACTGTGGGTATGGGGTCGTGGTGGTTATGGGGTCATTGTGGGTTTGGGGTCATGGTGGTTATGGGGTCATGGTGGGTTTGGGGTCATTGTGGGTATGGGGTCGGGTGGTTTTGGGGGCATTTGGGGGGTTTGGGGTCTTGTGGTTGGGGCATGTGGGTATGGGTCATTTGGGGGTTTGGGGGAATTGTAGTTATGGGGTCATTGTGGGTTTGGGGTCATTGTGGGTTTGGGGTCATGTGTTAGGGGGTATTTGTGGTTGGGGTCCTGGGGGTTGGGGTCATTGTGGTTAGGGGTCGTTGGTTTGGGGTCATGTGGTTGGGGCATGTGGGTAGGGGGTATTTTTATTTTGTGTAGGGGTAAAATTATTTGGGTTTAATATTTTTTTATTTTTTTTTTTTTTTATGGTATTTTGGGTATTGAATTTATTATTAGGATATTATTTTAAAATTTTTTATTTTTTTATGGGAATTTTATTTGAAAAAAATATTATGGGGTAGGTTTTTTTTTCATTTATTATTTTATTATTGTTTATTTATTATATGGGGTCATGGGGGGGGTCATTTGGGTTTGGGGTCATTGTGGGTATGGGGTCATTGTGGGTTTGGGGTCATGGTGGGTTGGGGTCTGGTGGTTTGGGGGTCATGTGGGTTGGGGTCCTTGGGTTATGGGGTCATTGTGGGTATGGGGTCATGGTGGTTTGGGGTCGTGGTGGGTTTGGGGTCACTGTGGCTATGGGGTCATTGAGGTTATGGGGTCATTGTGGGTATGGGGTCGTGGTGGTTATGGGGTTGTGGTGGTTATGGGGTCATGGCGGGTATGGGGTCACTGTGGCTATGGGGTCACTGTGGGTATGGGGTCATTGTGGTTATGGGGTCACTGAGGATATGGAGTCATGGTGGGTATGGGGTCGTGGTGGTTATGGGGTCATGGTGGCTATGGGGTCATTGAGGATATGGGGTCACGGTGGGTATGGGGTCACGGTGGCTTTGGGGTCACAGATGGAGAATTGTGGGGTCGGGGGGGGGGGCATCGGAGACCCCCCACCATTGGCTATGGGACCCCCGAAGGTTGGAACCCCACAAACGTGGGTCAGGGCTTTGGGATCGGCCCTAGGAGGGATGGGGGGGGGGCCTTGGACCCTGGCGAAAATTCCTCTTCCCCTCCCCAAAACCCAAAACCCCGACCCCAAAATCCCCCCCCAATAAACCTGGCTACCGCCGCGCATGCGCAGGTCTTCCCGGTGCGCTCTAACCGAATCGCGCATGCGCGGCTGGTTTTGCCGCCAGAGCCGGGCGCTCATTTGCATAGCCCCGCCCCTTTCCGGTGTTTGGGGAGGGGGTCGCGGTTCAAGGCCGGTGACGTCACGCGCGGCCTTCCCCGCCCCCCCCCACCGCCCCCCTTTGGGGTCAACGACCCCGAAACGGCCTTGGAGGGGCGGGGGGGGGGCGGGGGGGGGGGGGGGGGGGGGAGGGAAGGCAGCGCAGAGGATTCTGGGAGGGGAACGCCCCCCCCCCCCCCCCCATATGGGACCCCCCCCCATCTATAGGGATGGATATGGGGACCCCCCCTCAAATTGACCCCCCCACCCCTTTTAAAGAAGATATGTGAAGGCCCCCCCCCATATGGGACCCCCCCCCTTCATCTATAGGGATGGATATGGGGACCCCCCCCCTTATAAACCTCCCCTTAAAGAGACACGTGAAGCCCCCCCACAATGGGAAACCCACCCCCCCCCAGTATGGGACCCCCCCCCATCTATAGGGATGGATATGGGGACCCCCCCCGTTATAGACCCCCCCCTTAAAGAGTATGTGAAGCCCCCCCCCCATACGGCCCCCCCCATCTATAAGGTTGGATATGCAGGACCCCCCCCATATGGCCCCCCCCTCCCCATGTGGGACCCCCCCCCCATCTATAGGGATGGATCTGGGGACCCCCCCCTTATAGACCCCCCCCCTTGAAGAGATATGTGAAGACCCCCCCCCATATGGACCCCCCCTCCCCATATGGGACCCCCCCCATCTATAGGGATGGATATGGGGACCCCCCCCTTATAGACCCCCCCTTAAGAGATAGTGGGAAGCCCCCCCCCCATCATACGGCCCCCCCCATCTATAAGGCTGGATATGAGGACCCCCCCCATATGGACCCCCCCCTCCTCATGTGGGACCCCCCCCTCTTCTATAGGGATGGATGTGGGGACCCCCCCCTTATAGACCCCCCCCCTTGAAGAGATATGTGAAGCCCCCCCCCAGATGTGAAATCCCCTCCCCCATATGAGACCCCCCCCCCCTCATCTATAGGGATGGATCTGGAGACCCCCCCCCTCATCTGGACCCCCCCCCCTTAAAGAGATATGTGATGCCCCCCCACATGTGAAGCCCCCCTCCCCATATGGGACCCCCCCCCCCCGCATCTACAGGGATGGATATGGGGACCCCCCCTCATATGGGACACCCCAAAATGAGGACCCCCCCAAATGGGGACCCCCCCAACCACCCCCATATTGGACCCTCAAAACAAAGACCCCCCCCAAGCCCCCCCATATGGGACCCCCCCCCAAATGGAGATCCCCCCCAACCACCCTATATGGGACCCCCAAATGGTTTCCCCCCCCACAACACCCCCAAATGTGGAACCCCCAAAATGAAGACCCCCCCCCAGACCCCCACATATTGGACCCCCCCAAATGAAGACCCCCCCAACCACCCCCATATTGGACCCCCAAAATGAAGACCCCCCCCCAAACCCCCCATATGGGACCCCCCCAAGGGCCCCCCCCAAATGGGGACCCCCCCCCAAATGGAGACCCTCCCAAACTCCCCCATATGGGACCCCCAAAATGAAGACCCCCCCAAACCCCCCATATGGGACCCCCACCAGTACGACGCCCCCACCCAAAGGAGACCCCCCCCCCAACCACCCCCATATTGGACCCCCAAAATGAAGGACCCCCCCAAGCCCACCCATATGGGACCCCCCCAAAATGGAAGACTCCCCCCTCAACACCACCCCATATAGGAACCCCCAAAAATGAAGAACCCCCCCCCAAACCCCCCATATGGGACCCCCCCCCAATGGAGACCCTCCCCAGAGCCCCCCATATTGGACCCCCCCAAATGGAGACCCCCCCCAACCACCCCCATATTGGACCCCCAAAATGAAGACCCCCCCCCAAACCCCCCATATGGGACCCCCCCAAAGGCCCCCCCCCAAATGGGGGCCCCCCAAAATGGAGACCCCCCCGTGCCCCCCATATTGGAACCCCCCCCCCCAATGAAGACCCCCCAACCACCCCCATATTGGGGGAAAAAAATAAGACCCCCCCAAGCCCCCCCATGGGACCCACCCCCCCAAATGGGACCCCCCCAACCACCCCCTATTGGGACCCCCAAAGAAGACCCCCCCCCAAACCCCCCATATGGGACCCCCCCCAAATGGAGACCCTCCCCAGAGCCCCCCATATTGGACCCACCAAATGGAGACCCCCCCCCAAACCACCCCCATATTGGACCCCCAAAATGAAGACCCCCCCCCATAACCCCCATATGGGACCCCCCCAAAGGCCCCCCCCCCCAAATGGGGGCCCCCCCCAAATGGAAGACCCCCCAGTGCCCCCCATATTGGACCCCCCCCCCCAAATGGAGACCCCCCCAACCTCCCCATTATTGGACCCCCCAAAATGAGCCCCCCCCCCCCAAACCCCCATAGGGGACCCCCCCCAAAGGGCCCCCCCCAATGAGACCCCCCAACCACCCCATATTGGACCCCAAAATGAGACCCCCCCCAAACCCCCCATATGGGACCCCCCCCAAATGGAGACCCCCCCCCAACCCCCCCATATGGGACCCCCAAAATGAAGACCCCCCCAAACCCCCCCATATGGGACCCCCCCCCAAAGGGGCCCCCCAAACCCCCCAAGGGACCCCCAAAAAAGACCCCCCCAACCCCCCCCAAACCCCCCGACCCCCCCCCAAATGAAACCCCCCCAAACCCCCATATGGACCCCCAAAATGAGACCCCCCCCAAACCCCCCCTATGGGACCCCCCCCCAAAA
>JADANK010000592.1:0-28894 GCA_021292215.1 Lophura nycthemera
CCCCCTCCCAACAGATTCCCCCAAACCCCTTGCCCAAACCCCAGAGCCCCCAGACCCCAACAAACCCCCAAAACCCCTCTGTGCCCAACCCCAAAACCCCCCCCCCACAAAACCCCCCCCCAAATCCTCTATGCCAACCCCCAGTTCTCTCACCCCCCCCTATGGGCAACCCCAGACCCCCTACAGACCCCAAACCTCCCCCCAGAACCCCTCTATGCCCAACCCCAAACCCCCCCAAGCCCCCACCAGATCTCCCAATCCCTCTATGGCCAACCCCAGACCCCCCAGACCCCAACAGATCCCCCAAACCCCCTCTATGCCCAACCCCAGACCCCCCCCCAGACCCCAAACAGATCCCCCAAACCCCCTCTAATGCTCCGACCCCAAACCTCCCCAGCCCCCACAAACCCCCCCAGACCCCTCTATGGCCAACCCCAGCTCTCCCAACCCCCCCTATGGCCAACCCCAGACCCCTACAGACCCCAAACTCCCCCCAGAACCTCTCTATGGCCAACCCCAAACCCCCCCAGACCCCCCCAGATCCCCCAAACCCCATCTATGCCCAACCCCAGACCCCCCAAGCAGCCCCCCCAGATCCCCCAAAACCCCCCTATGGACAATCCTAAACCCCCCCCAGCCCCCACAAAACCGCCCCCCAAATCCCTCTATGGCCAACCCCAGACCCCCACAGACCCCAACAGATCCCCCAAACCCCCTCTATGCCCAACCCCAAACCTCCCCAGCCCCCACAAACCCCCCCCAAAATTCCTCTATGGCCAACCCCAGCTCTCCCAACCCCACCTACAGCCAACCCCAGACCCCTACAGACCCCAAACTCCACCCCAGAACCCCTCTATGCCCACCCCAAACCCCCCAGACCTCACAGATCCCCCCACAACCCCCTCTATGCCCAACCCCAAACCTCCCCAGCCCCCACAAACCTCCCCCCAAAACCCCTCTATGGCCAACCCCCAGCCCCCCCCAGCCCCCCCCAGCCCCCCACCTTTCTCGCCACGCCGCGTTTCCAGCGCCGCTCCTGGGCGAAATCAGCAGCCAACCACTGCATCTCCTCACACAGGTAATCCCAGTGCACTTTGGGCCTGGGGGGTTCGGGAACTTTGGGCAAACGTCTCAGGGACCAAAAACCTTCACGCTTCATTTCGGCCACGCGGTGCTCCACCTCTGCCTCCTGAGGGCAAACAAAGGGTTAATCCGGAGCCCCCATCCCATAATAATCACCCCCACCCCATCACAATCTCCACCTCTGCCTCCTGAGGGCGAACAAAGGGTTAACCCGGAGCCCCCATCCCATAATAATCGCCCCCACCCCATCACAATCTCCACCTCTGCCTCCTGAAGGCAAGCAAAGGGTTAACCTCGACCCCCATCCCATAATAATCACCCCCATCCCATCACAATCTCCACCTCTGCCTCCTGAGGGCAAACAAAGGGTTAATCCGGAGCCCCCACCCCATAATAATCACCCCCCCCCCATAATAATCACCCCCACCCCATCACAATCTCCACCTCTGCCTCCTGAAGGCAAACAAAGGGTTAACCCGGAGCCCCCACCCCATAATAATCACCCCCACCGCATCACAATCTCCACCTCTGCCTCCTAAGGGCAAACAAAGGGTTAACCCGGACCCCCACCCCATAATAATCACCCCCACCCCATCACAATCTCCACCTCTGCCTCCTGAGGGCAAACAAAGGGTTAATCCGGAGCCCCCATCCCATAATAATCACCCCCACCCCATTACAACCCCCCCCCTTCTGCATCTCCTGCAGGTAGCAAAGGGTTAACCCGGACCACCATCCCATAATAATCACCCCCCCCCCCCCCTTTTCAGTGCCCTATGAGCAACAAAGGGTTAACCCAGACCAACATCCCACAATATCCAAATCACCCCCCCCCCCTTTCCAGAGTTCTATGGGCAACAAAGGGTTAACCTGAACCAGTATCCCATAATAATCACCCCCCCACCCCCTCCCTTTTCAGTATCCTATGGACAACGCAGGGTTAACCCGGACCCCCATCCCATAATAATCACCCCCCCCCCCCTTCAGGGTCCTATGGACCAACACCCCATAATATTCAGCCTGCCCCCCCTTTTCAGAGTTCTATGGGCAACAAAGGGTTAACCTGGCCCAACACCCCATAATATTCACCCCCCCCTCCTCCCCCCCTTCAGAGTCCTATGGTCCAACATCCCATAACATTCACCCCCACCCCCCCCCCTTTCCAGTATCCTATGGGCAACAAAGGGTTAACCTCCACCAACATCCCATAATAATCACTCCCACCCCCCCCCTTTTCAGTGTCCTCAGGGCAACAAAGGGTTAACTCGGACCCCCATCCCATACACCTAATCACCCCCCCCCCCTCAGAGTGTTACGGACCAACATCCCATAATATTCCCCCCCCTGTGTCCTATGGGCAACAAAGGGTTAACCCGGACCCCCATCCCATAATAATCACCCCCCCCCTTTCCAGTATCCTATGGGCAACAAAGGGTTAACCTCCACCAACATCCCATAATACTCCCCCCCCCTTTTCAGTGTCTTGTGGGCAACAAAGGGTTAACCCGGACCCCCATCCCATAATAATCCCCCTCCCCCCCCCCCTTCAGTGCCCTATGGACAACGAAGGGTTAACCCGGACCCCCATCCTATAATAATCACCCCCCCCCCCCTTTCCAGTATCCTATGGGCAACAAAGGCTTAACCTCCACCAACATCCCATAATAGTCCCCCCCCCTTTCAGTGTCTTGTGGGCAACAAAGGGTTAACCCGGACCCCCATCCCATAATAATCCCCCTCCCCCCCCCCCTTCAGTGCCCTATGGACAACGAAGGGTTAACCTGGTCCAACATCCCATAATATTCAGCCCCCCCCCCTTCAGTGTCCTATGGGCAACAAAGGGTTAACCCAGACCCCCCCCCCCCCCCCCCCCCCCCCCCCACCCATACATAATCACCCACCCCCCCTTCAGACTTCTATGGACCAACATCCCATAATATTCACCCCCCCCCCTTCAGAGTCCTATGGCCAACAAAGGGTTAACCCGGACCAACATCCCATAATAATCGCCCCCCCCACCCCAAATAAACCCCAAATTCTGCCCCCCCCCCATAAAACCAACCCCAAAACCACCAAAATTCACCCCAAAATTCTGCCCCCCCCACAAAACCAACCCCAAAACCACCAAAATTCACCCCAAAATTCTGCCCCCCCCGCACCCAAAACTGACAACTTTCACCTCAAAACCCGGACCCCCCCCCAAAAAACCCAAAACTTCAATATTTCACCCCAAAATCTGACCCCCCCCACCGCAAAATACACCCAAAAATCTGCGCCCCCCCAAGACCCCAAAATTACACTTTTCCACCTCAAAACTGTGCTCCCCCCACCCCCCAAAATTCCCTTTTTTCACCCCAAAATCTGACCCCCCCAGACCCAAATCTGCCCCTTTTCACCCCAAAATCTGACCCCCCACCCCCAAATCTGACATTTTTCCACCCAAATTCTGCCCCCCCAGACCCAAATCTGTCGTTTTTTCACCCCAAAATCTGACCCCCCCACCCCCAAAACTTCAATATTTCACCCCAAAATCTGACCCCCCCACCCCCAAATCTGACGTTTTTCCACCCAAATTCTGCCCCCCCAGACCCAAATCTGTCGTTTTCACCCCAAATTCGCCCCCCGCCCCAAAATGCACCAATTTCCCCTCAAATTTGATCCCCTCACCCCAAAACTTCAACATTTCACCCCAAAATTCTGCCCCCCACACCCAAAACTGCCCATTTTGTCCCCAAAAATTTGACCCCCCCACCCCAAAACTGACGTTTTTCCACCCAAATTCTGCCCCCCCAGACCCAAAACTGCCCCTTTTCACCCCAAAATCTGACCCCCCCAGACCCAAAACTTCAATATTTCACCCCAAAATTCTGCCCCCCCAGACCCAACTGCCCCTTTTCAATCCAAAATTTGACCCCCCCACCCCAAAACTGACTTTTTTCCACCCAAATTCCACCCCCCCAGCCCCAAATCCGCCTTTTTTCCCCCCAATATCTGACCCCCCCTCTAAAAAACACCATTTTTCCACCCAAATTCTGCCCCCCCAGCCCCAAATCTGCCATTTTCACCCCAAAATCTGCCCCCCCCAAAATGCCATTTTCCCCCCCAAATTCTGCCCCCCCCAGCCCCAAATCCACCAATTTCCCCCCCACAATCTGACCCCCCCTCTAAAAAATACCATTTTTCCACCCGAATTCTGCCCCCCCAGCCCCAAATCCGCCATTTTCCCCCCAAATTCCACCCCCCCAGCCCCAAATCCGCCTTTTGTCCTCCCAAAATCTGCCCCCCCCCCAAAATGACATTTTCCACCCCAAATTCTGCCCCCCCACCCCAAAACTGACATTTCCCCCCCAAATCCTGCCCCCCCAGCCCCAAATCTGCCATTTCCCCCCCAAATTCCGCCCCCCCCAGCCCCAAATCCGCCATTTCCCCCCCAAAATCTGACCCCCCCTCTAAAAAATACCATTTTTCCTCCCAAATCCTGCCCCCCCCAGCCCCAAATCCGCCTTTTTTCACCCCAAAATCTGCCCCCCCGCCCTAAAAAAAATGCCATTTCCCCCCCCCCAATCCTGCCCCCCACCCCAAATCCACCCATTTCCCCCCCAAAATCGAACCCCCCCTCTAAAAAATACCATTTTCCCCCCCAAATCCTGCCCCCCCAGCCCCAAATCCGTCTTTTTCCCCCCCAAATCCTGCCCCCCCTCTAAAAAACACCATTTTCCCCCCCAAATCTGCCCCCCAGCCCCAAATCCGCCATTTTTTCCCCCCAAATCCGGCCCCCCTCTAAAAGATTACCATTTTCCCCCCCAAATCCTGCCCCCCCCCCCCCAAATCCCCTTTTTTCACCCCAAAATCTGGCCCCCCCCCCAAAATGCCATTTTCCCCCCCCCAAATTCGAATTCTGCCCCCCCCAGCCCAAATCCGCCTTTTTTCACCCAAATTCCTGCCCCCCCTCTAAAAAATGCCATTTTCCCACCCGAAATTCTGCCCCCCCAGCCCCAAATCTGCCATTTTTGCCCCAAATCCTGCCCCCCCAGCCCCAAATCTGCCTTTTTCCCCCCCAAAATCTGACCCCCCCTCTAAAAAATACCATTTCCCCCCCAAATTCCCGCCCCCCCCGCCCCAAATCCACCATTTCCCCCCCCAAAATCTGACCCCCCCTCTAAAAAATACCATTTTCCCATCCGAATTCTGCCCCCCCAGCCCCAAATCCGCCTTTTTTCACCCCAAAATCTGCCCCCCCCCCAAAATGCCATTTCCCCCCCAAATTCTGCCCCCCCAGCCCCAAATCCGCCATTTTCACCCCAAAATCTGACCCCCCCTCTAAAAAATACCATTTTTTTCCACCCGAATTCTGCCCCCCCAGCCCCAAATCTGGCCATTTTTCGCCCCCAAATCCTGCCCCCCCCAGCCCCAAATCCGCCTTTTGTCCTCCCAAAATCTGCCCCCCCCCAAAATGACATTTTCCCCAACCCCAAATTTTGCGCCCCCCCCCCAGCCCCAAATCCGCCATTTTTCCCCCCAAATTCCACCCCCCCAGCCCCAAATCCGCCATTTTCCCCCCCTAAATTCCACCCCCCCAGCCCCAAATCCGCCTTTTTTTCCCCCCAAAATGCTGCCCCCCCCCCCTCAAAACTGCCCATTTTCCCCCCCAAAATCCTGCCCCCCCCGCTCACATGCTTGGCCTGCTCCGCGATCTCCGCCTGCGTCCGGTCCCACAGGCTGGGGGGGTCCTGGGGGGGGCCGGGGGGGCCCGAGGGGGGGGGAGAAAACGCTGCCGGGGGACCGGAAGGAGGCCGGGGAGACCGGGGTGCGCCTGTCATTGTGGGGGGGGGCTGGGGGGGGGGGGGGCGGAGGGGGTGTGGGGGGGGGGGGGGGGGCTTTTTGGGGGGGGGGCCTGTAATTTGGGGGCTGGGGGGGGCGAAAATGCAGTCAGAGGGGGATGGGGGGGGGATTTTTGGGGGGGAGGGGCAAAAAAATGGTTCAGAAAGGGGGATGGGGGGGGTGTTATTTTGGGGGGGGGATGGGGGGGAGGGGGCTGTTATTTGGGGGGGGGCTGGGGGGGCGGAAATCCAGGTCGGAGGGGGGGCTGGGGGGGTGAAAATTGCAGTAGAGGGGGGATGGGGGGGAGGGGGCTGTTATTTGGGGGGGGCCTGTATTTGGGGGGGGGCGGGGGGGGCGAAAATGCAGTCAGAGGGGGGTGGGGGGGGCTTTTGGGGGGGGGGCTGTTAATTTGGGGGGGCTGGGGGGGGGTGAAAAGGGGGGGGGGGGATTGGGGGGGGGCTTTTGGGGGGGGGCTGTAATTTGGGGGGGGCTGGGGGGGCGAAAATGCAGTCAGAGGGGGGTGGGGGGGGCTTTTGGGGGGGGGGGAGGGGAAAAAATGGTCAGAGGGGGAATGGGGGGGGTGTTATTTTGGGGGGGGGGTGGGGGGGGAGGGGGATGTTATTTGGGGGGGGGGGGGCTGGGGGGGCGAAAATGCCAGTCAGAGGGGGGATGGGGGGGGAGGGGGCTGTTATTTGGGGGGGGGCTGGGGGGGGCGAAAATCCAGTCAGAGGGAGGATGGGGGGGAGGCTGTTATTTGGGGGGGGGGGGGGGGGGCTAGGGGGCAAAAATCAGGTCAGAGGGGGGATGGGGGGGCTTTTGGGGGGGGGGCTGTAATTTGGGGGGGGCTGGGGGGGGAGAAAATGCAGTTGGGGGGTGAGGGGGGGGCTGTCAATTGGGGGGGGGCCTGGGGGGGGTTGGGGTCTGAGGGGGGGGGGGGCTGTTGGGGGGGGGCAAAAACCTGGTCGGGGGGGGGGGGGGGGGGATTTTTTTTTGGGGGGGGGGGGAATTTGGGGGTTGGGGGAGTTTTTTGGGGGGGGGATGGGGGGGCTGGGGGGGGGTTTGGGGGGACGGGGGGGTTGCATTGGGGGGGCTGGGGGGGGTATGGGGCGGGGGGGGGGGGGGGCGTTTTGGGGGGGGGGGGCTGGGGGGGGCAAAAATCGGTCGAGGGGGGATGGGGGGGCTTTTCATTTGGGGGGGGCGGAGAAGGATAATGGGGGTGGGGGGTTGGGGGGGGGGTTAATTGGGGGGGGCGGGGGGGGCAAAAATCCGGTCAGAGGGGGGATGGGGGGGGTGTCAATTGGGGGGGGGCGGGGGGGGGTAGGCCGGGGCGGACGGGGGGGGGGCTGTTTTTGGGGGGGGGCTGGGGGGGGCAAAAATCTGCGGGGGGGTGGGGGGGGCTTTCATTTGGGGGGCTGGAGGGGAATAAGGGGGGGGGTGGGGGGGGTTGGGGGGGTCTGTTATTTGGGGGGGGGGGCCAGGGGGGGAAAAAAATTTTGGGGTCAAGGGGGGGGGGGGGCAAAAAGGGGGGGGGGGCTGGGGGGGAAAAATGGGGGAGGGGGATGGGGGGGGTCTTCAATTTGGGGGGGCCTTGGGGGGGGGGAAAAGGGGTGGGGGGGGGGGGGGGGGTTTTGGGTGGGGGGGGGGGGGTTTGGGGTTTTGGGGGGGGGGGCGGGGGGGGGGGGTGAAAGGGTGGCAGAGGGGGGTGGGGGGGGCTAAGGGGGGGGGCAAAATCGGTTGGGGGGCTGGGGGGGGGGTTGTCATTTGGGGGGGGCCAGAGGGAAGGAAAATGGGGGGGGTGTTGGGGGGGGTGTTAATGGGGGGGGGGCGTTAATTGGGGGGGGGGTGGGGGGGGGCAGGGGGGGGGGGGGAGGGGGGGATGGGGGGGGGTGGGGGGGGGGGGGGGGGGGGGGGAAAAAGGGGGGGGGGGGGGGTTGTAGTTGGGGAAGGGGGTGGGGAGGGGGGGGGGCCCCAAAAAATCCCAGTGGGGGGGGGGGGGGGGTCTGAGGGGGGGGAAAATGGGGGGGGGGCTGGGGGGGCTCCGTCATTGAGGGGGGGGGGGGGCCAAAAAGCATCAAGGGGGGTGGGGGGGTTGTATTTTTGGGGGGGGGGGGGGGCTGGGGGGGGGAAATGTGGTCGAGCAGCGTGGGGGGGGCTGTTTCGGGGGGGGGGCGGTGGAAGGGGGGGGTTTGTTAATTGGGGGGGGGGGGGCGGAGATGGGAAATAATGGCGGTGGGGGGGTTTGGGGGGGGGGGGGGGGGCAAAAATGGGGGGGGGGGGGGCTGGGGGGCCCCCCTGGGATTGGGGGGGGGGGAAAGGGGGGGGGGGGGGGGGGGGGGGGGCGTCTTTGGGGAGGGGGGAAAAAAAGGGGGTGGCTGGGGAGGAAAGGGGGGGGGGGGGTCAGATGGGGCTGGGGGGCCGGAAGGGGGGGGGAACGGAAGGGGGGGGGGGGGGGCCTGGGGGGGGGGCCAGATTTGGGGGGGGGGTAAGAGGGGGGTTGTGGGGATCGGGGGGGGGTCCCCACTGGGTTTAATTGGGGGGGGTCCCATTGGGTTAATTGGGGGGGGGGGCCCTCTGATTTAATGGGGGGGTCCGCTATTTTAATTAAGGGGGATCCCATTGGGTTTAATTGGGGGGGGGGCCCATTATGTTTAATTGGGGACTCCCATCAGGTTTAATTGGGGGGGGTCCCACTGTTCTTAATTGGGGGGGGGTCCATTGTGTTTAATTAGGGGGGGTTCCTTGGGTTTAATTAGGGGGGGGGTCCCAGTTTGGAATTTTTGGGGGGGGGGGGCCCATCGGTTTAACTGGGGGGGGGGGGCATTTTATTTAATTAGACCGGGTTCCATTGGGTTTAATTGGGGGGGGGGGGTCCCACTCTCTTTAATTGGGGAGGGGTCCCATTGGGTTTAATTGCGGGGGGGGGGTCCCACTGCGTTTAACTGGGGGGGGGTCCCATTGTGTTTAATTGGGGGGGGGTCCACTGTGTTTAATTGGGGGGGGGGCGATTCCATCAAGTTTAATTAGGGGGGGCCCATCGTGTTTAATTGGGGGGGGGGGGGTCCCCGTGTTTAATTGGGGGGGGGCATTGTATTTAATTAAGAGGGGGTCCCACTGGGTTTAATTGGGGGGGGGGGGGCCCTTGGGTTTAATTGAGGGGGGTCCCCTGTTTTTAATTGGGGGGGGGGTCCACGTGATTAATTGGGGGGGGGATCCCATCAGGTTAATTGGGGGGGGGTCTATCGGGTTTTAACTGGGGGGGGTCCCACTGTCTTTAATTGGGGGGGGTCCCATTGTGTTTAACTGGGGGGGGGGGGGGGGGTCCACCGTGATTAATTGGGGGGGGTCCCATTGGATTTAATTGGGGGGGGCCCATCAGGTTTAATTAGGGGGGGGCTCCCGCTGTGTTTAGTTGGGGGGGGTCCATTGTATTAATTAGGGGGAGTCCCATCAGATTTAATTGGGGGGGGTCCCCAGTGTGGTTAATTGGGGGGGGGTCCCATCGTGTTTAATTGGGGGGGGTGGGGGGGGTCCCATTGGACTTAATTGGCGGGGGGGTCCATTTTGTTTAATTGGGGGGGGGCCCACTGTGTTTAATTGGGGGGGGCCCATTGGGCTTAATTGGGGGGGGGGGGGGCACTTTATTTTTAGACTGGGGCCCCTGGGTTTAATTGGGGGGGGGGTCCCACTGTGTTTTTCTGGGGGGGGGGGGGCCATTCAGGTTTTTGGGGGGGGGGTCCCCTGTGTTTAACTGGGGGGGGTCCACGTGTTAATTGGGGGGGTCCCATCGGATTTAACGGGGGGGGGGGGGCCACCCCTTTCCTCATCCCCCCCCACCTCTTTTTTTTTTTTTTTTTTTTTTGGGGGGGGCCGTTTTTCCTCATCCCCCCCCCCCCTCTTTTGGGGTTTTAAGGGGGGGGTCCCATGGTTTAATTGGGGGGGGGCCATTTCCTTTTCCCCCCCCCCACCTCATTGGGTTTAATTGGGGGGGGTCCCATTGGATTTAATTGGGGGGGGGGCCATTTCCTCATCCCCCCCCCCACCCTCATTGGGTTTAATTGGGGGGGGTCCCATTGGATTTAATTGGGGGGGGGCCATTTCCTCAAACCCCCCCCCCCACCTCGTTGGGTTTAATTGGGGGGGGTCCCATTGGATTTAACTGGGGGGGGGGCCCGTTTCCTCGTCCCCCCCCACCTCATTGGGTTTAATTGGGGGGAATCCCATCGGATTTAATTGGGGGGGGGGGCCGTTTTCTCGTCCCCCCCCCCCCCCCCCACCTCGTTGCGCAGCAGCAGCGGTGCGTTTCCGGTCGGGGGGGGCAGGGGGCGCTGCGGGGGGGGTCCCCTGGGGGGGCCCACGGGGGGCGGAGCCGAAGGGTCCCCAGCATCGCCGGCCTCTCCGTCCTCATCGTCCCCCTCCTGGGGGGGGGGGGAAGGGAGGGGGGGGGAGGGCCCGGGCGGCCCAGCCTGCGCCCCACGCGGCCGCCTGCGGGGCAGAGCGAAGTTATGGGGCCGCCCCACAAGTGTGGGGTGCGGGGGGGGGTTTTTTTTTTTGGGGGGGGGGTCCGACCTGTGTGCGCCGGGCCGTCCTCCTCCTCCTCGCACGGCACTTCCACGGTGTCGGTGGGGCGGCCTGAAAATGGGGGGCGTCATGTGTGGGGCAGACCCATAGAGACACCGCCCTGCCCCATAGCTGCCCTGCCCCATAGAGACACCGCACTGCCCCATAGCTGCCCTGCCCCATAGAGACCACCGCACTGCCCCATAACTGCCCTGCCCCATAGCGATCCCACAGCGCCCCATAGAGACACCGCACTGCCCCATAGCTGCCCTGCCCCATAGCGATCCCACAGTGCCCCATAACTGCCCTGCCCCATAGACACCACACTCCCCCATAGCTGCCCTGCCCCATAGAGACACCGCACTGCCCCATAGCTGCCCTGCCCCATAACTCCCTGCCCCCTAGAGAACCGCACTCCCCAACAACCTGCCCTGCCCCATGCGATCCCCACAGCCGCCCCAGGACACCCGCATGCCCCATAGTGCCCCTGCCCCATAGCGATCCCACAGTGCCCCATAGCTGCCCTGCCCCATAGACACCACACTGCCCCATAGGCCCTCCCCATACGATCCCACAGGCCCCATGCTGCCCGCCCCATGACACCACCTCCCCAAGTGCCCTGCCCCATAGAGACACCGCACTGCCCATAAAGGACCCCAAGCGCCCCATAACTGCCCCCCATGCGCCCCCCCCATAGAAAGACACCCACACTGCCCCTACTGCCCTGCCCCTAATGCCCTGCCCCATAGAACACGCAATGCCCCCCTAGCTGCCCGCCCCATAGAGACACCGCACTGCCCCATAGCTCCCTGCCCCATGCGATCCCCACGGCCCATAGGGACCCCACAGCGCCCCTAACTTCCCTCCCCATAGAGCCCCACATGCCCCTATGCCCTGCCCCATGGACACCGCCCTTGCCCCTTCTCCCTGCCCATAGGCCCCACGTGCCCCATAACCCCCAACCACCCCACACCGCCCCATAACCCCCAAAACAAGTCCTTCCCCCCTAACCCCAACCCTGACCCCATAACCCCACACTCACCCCACGCAATCCAAAAACCCCACCCAGCCCCACACCGACCCCATAACCCCACAATAAACCTACACCCCACATCCTGACCCCATAACCCCCCACCCTGACCCCATAACCCCACCCCACCCCACACCGACCCAAAACCCCCACAATAAACCTCCCACCCCACATCCTGACCCCAAAACCCCCCACACAGCCCTACCCGACCCCATAAACCCCGCACCAACCCCATAAAACGACACTAAGTCTCACTCCGGCCTCACACTGACCCCATAACCCCACATCCTGACCCCATAACGACCCCATAACCCCACAATGAGCCCCATCACCCCATAACCCCACATCCTGACCCCATAACAACCCCATACCCCCACAATGAGCCCCCATCACCCTAACCCCACATCCTGACCCCCATAACAACCCCATAACCCCACAATAGCCCCTCACCCATAACCCACTCTCGTCCCAAAAACCCCACATCCTGACTCCATTAACCCCACACTGACCCCCACACCCCCCCATAAAACCCATCTGAGCCCCCATAACCCCTCCTCCGACCCATAACCCCACGCCAGCCCCACACCAACCCCATAAAACCCCAACCAACCCCATAACCCCACACCCTGATCCCATAATCCCACACTCAACTCCATTCCGACCCCGTAACTCCACTGACCCCATAAGCACACACTGAGCCCTAAAACCCCACAACCCCATAACCCCACATCCTGACCCCATAACCCCACATCCTGACCCCTACCCCCCCTGGCCCCACACCGACCCCATTAACCCCACATCAGCCCCCATCCCCACATCCTGACCCCATAACCCCATCTGCTGACCCCATAACGACCCCATAAACCCATCTGGCCCCATAACCCCACCTCCTGACCCCATAACCCCAGGCCAGCCCCCACACCGACCCATAAACCCCCCCACTTACCCCATAAGCACACACTAGCCCAAAACCGAACCATAATCTCCATCCTGACCCCATAACCCCACATCAGCCCCACCGAGCCCATAACCTCACATCTTGACCCCATAAACCCACACCGACCCCATAATCCCACACTCAGCCCCACACCGACCCCATAACCCGTCACTCTGACCCCATAAGGACACACTGAGCCCCAAAACCCCACAACAACCCCATAACCCCAACCTACCCATAACCCCCACTAGGCCCCCCCACCGACCCTAAACCCCTATCAGCCCCATTAACCCCCAAGAACCCCATAACCCCCACTCCTGACCCCAAACCCACTCCGACCCCAAAACCCCACCAACCCCTAAATCCCACACTCAGCCCCACACTGACCCCATAACCCGTCACTCTGACCCCATAAGCACACACTGAGCCCCAAAACCCCACACCAACCCCATAACCTCACCCTGCCCCTAACCCCACATCCTGGCCCCATAACCCCACACTCAGCCCCACACCGACCCCATAAACCCATATCGGCCCCATAACCCCACAATGAACCCCATAACCCCACACCCTGACCCCATAACCTCACATCCTGACCCCATAACCCCACATCCTGACCCCATAAGCACACACTGAGCCCCATACCGACCCCATAACCACACACTGAGCCCCATAACCCCACATCCTGACCCCACAACGACCCCACAATGAGTCCCATCACCCCATAACCCCACTCTCTGACCCCATAAGCACACACTGAGCCCCAAAACCCCACAACAACCCCATACCCTCACATCCTGACCCCATAACACCACACTGAGCCCCACACCGACCCCATAAACCCATACTAAGCCTCATAACCCCACATCCTGACCCCATAACCCCACGCTCAGCCCCAAACCGACCCTATAACCCCACACACCGACCCCATAAAAATCACACTAAGTCCCACTCTGGCCCCATAACCCCAAATTCCAGCCCCACACCGATCCCATAACCACACATCAGCCCCATAACCCCCACATTCTGACCCCATAACAGCCCCATAACCCCACAATGAGCCCCATCACCCCATAACCCCACTCTCTGACCCCATAACCCCACATCCTGACCCCATAACCCTACACCAACCCCATAACCCCACAACAACCCCATAACCCCACCTCCTGACCCCATAACCCCACGCTCAGCCCCACACCGACCCCACAACCCCACACACCAACCCCATAAAAATCACACTAAGTCCCACTCTGGCCCCATAACCCCAAATTCCAGCCCCACACCGACCCCATAACCACACATCAGCCCCATAACCCCACATCCTGACCCCACAACGACCCCATAACCCCACAATGAGTCCCATCACCCCATAACCCCACTCTCTGACCCCATAAGCACACACTGAGCCCCAAAACCCCACACCGACCCCATAACCCCACACTGAGCCCCACACTGACCCCATAAACCCACACCGACCCCATAACCCCACATCCTGACCCCATAAGCACGCACTGAGCCCCAAAACCCCACACCGACCCCATAACGACCCCATAACTCCACAATGAGCCCCATCACCCCATCACCCCACTCTCTGACCCCATAAGCACACACTGAGCCCCAAAACCCCACACCGACCCCATAACCCCACACTGAGCCCCACACCGACCCCATAACCCCACATCCCGACCCCATAACCCCACATCCTGACCCCATAACAACCCCATAACCCCACAATGAGTCCCATCACCCCATAACCCCACACTCTGACCCCAAAACCCCCCACCGACCCCAAAACCCCACTCTCTGACCCCAAAACCCCGCACTGAGCCTCACAACCCCATAACCTCACCCCATAACCCCACACCGAGCCCAGCTCCAACCCCACAACCCTACACCCCAACCCCCTACCCCACATCTGATCCCATAACCCCACAGAGCCCCACACCGACCCCACAGCCCCACACACCGACCCCATAACACCCCACTAAATCCCGCACCGACCCCACAGCCCCGCATCCTGACCCCATAACCCTACGCTGAGCCTCACACCGACCCCATAACCCCACACTCCCACCCCATAACCCCGTATTCTGACCCCATAACCCCACATCGACCCCATAACCCCATATTGACCCCATAGATCCACACTGACCCCATAACCGCATATTCTGACCCCATAGATCCACACCGACCCCATAACCCCGTATTCTGACCCCATAGATCCACGCCGAACCCATAACTCCATACACTGACCCCATAACCCCACATCCTGACCCCGTAACCCCACACCGATATTTGAACCCCATAGCCCCACACCGACCCCATAAACCCATATCCCGACCCCATAAACCCATACTCTAACCCCGTAGCTCCACACTGACCCCATAACCCCATGTTCTGACCCCATAACCCCATATTCCAACCCCATAACCCCACACTGAACCCTACACTGGCCCCATAAAAGCACACCTCACCCCATAAACCCACAGAGCCACACACCAACCCCATAAGCCCATATTCTGACCCCATAACCCCACAGCGACCCCATAAGCCCATATTCTACCCCATAACCCCACAGCGACCCCATAAGCCCATATTCTGACCCCATAACCCCACAGCGACCCCATAACCCTATATTCTGACCCCATAACCCCCATATTCTGACCCCATAACCCCATATTCTGACCCCATAAGCCCGCATTCCCACCCCATAAGCCCGCACCGAACCCAAAACACCACATTCTGACCCCAAAACCCCACAGAGCCCCACGTCGACCCCACAGAGCCCCACATTCTGACCCCACAGCCCCACAACCCCACACTCAGCCCCACACCGACCCCATAACCCCACATTCTGACCCCATAACCCCACACTTCCATCCCATAAACCCACACTGACCCCATAACCGTACCCTAAACCCCGCATTCTGATCCTATAACCCACTCTCGGCCCCACACCGACCCCACAACCCCACACTCAGCCCCACACAGACCCCATAACCCCACGTTCTGACCCCATATCCCCATGCAGCCCCGTTCCCCCACGCTCTGACCCCATAACCCCACACTCAGACCCCTAACACCACATCCTGACCCCATAAGCCCACACTCAACCCCACAACGACCCCATAATCCCACAATCTCACATTCTGACCCCATAACCCACACTCAGCCCCATAACCCCACATTCTGACCCCATATGTCCACGCTCAGCACCACAACGACCCCATCACCCCATACCCTCACATTCTGATCCCATAACCCCACACTCAGCCCCACAGCGACCCCATAACCCCACAAGTCCCACCACCCCATAACCCCACACCCCCACCCCATTCCCCCACGCTCTGACCCCATAACCCCACACTCAGACCCCTAACACCATGTCCTGACCCCGTAACCCCACACTCAGCCCCACAACGACCCCATAACCCCACAATCTCACATTCTGACCCCATAACCCCACATTCTGACCCCATATGTCCACGCTCAGCACCACAACGACCCCATCACCCCATATCCTCACATTCTGATCCCATAACCCCACACTCAGCCCCACAGCGACCCCATAACCCCACAAGTCCCACCACCCCATAACCCCACACCCCCACCCCATTCCCCCACCTTCTGACCCCATAACCCCACACTCAGCACCACAACGACCCCATAACCCCATAACCTCACATTATGACCCCACATGCCCACACTCAGCCCCATATCCCAATGTACTGACCCCATAACCCCACACTCAGCCCCACAATGACCCCATAACCCCATAACCTCACATTCTGACCCCATATCCCAGCACTCAGCCCCACAACGACTCCATAACCCCACAACGAGTCCCATCACCCCATAACCCCACACTCAGCCCCATAACCCCACATTCTGACCCCATATCCCACACTCAGCCCCATTCCCCCACGTTCTGACCCCATAACCCCACACTCAGCCCCACAACGACCCCACAACGAGTCCCATCACCCCACAACCTCACATTCTGACCCCATAGCCCCGCACTCAGCCCCATTCCCCCACATTCCGACCCAAATCCCCACATTCAGCCCCACAACAACTCCATCACCCCACAACCCCACATTCTGACCCCACAACCCCACACTCAGCCCCATAACCCCACATTCTAACCCCATTCCCTCACATCCTGATCCCATAACCCCACACTCAGCCCCACAACGATCCCATAACCCCACAAGAAGTCCCATCACCCCATTCCCCCCCACTCAGCCCCATAACCCCACATTCTCACCCCACAACGACCCCATAACCCCACATTCTCACCCCACAACGACCCCATAACCCCACAACCTCACATACTGACCCCATAACCCCACGCTCAGCCCCATTTCCCCACATTCTGATCCCATATCCCCACACTCAGCCCCACAACGACCCCATAACTCCGCAACGAGTCCCATCACCCCATAACCTCACATTCTGACCCCATACCCCCACACTCAGCCCCACAACGACCCCATAACCCCACAACGAGTCCAATCACCCTATAATCCCACATTCTGACCCCATACCCCCACACTCAGCCCCATAACCCCACATCCTGACCCCATATGTCCACACTCAGCACCACAACGACCCCATAACCCCACAACGAGTCCAATCACCCTATAACCCCACATTCTGACCCCATAACCCCACACTCAGCCCCACAACGACTTCATCACCCCACAACCTCACATTCTGACCCCATATCCCCACACTCAGCCCCATAACCCCATAATCTGACCCCATAATCCCAGACACAGGCCCAGAACGACTCCATAACCCCACACTTAGTCCCCTCACCCCATAACCCCACGTTCTGACCCCATAGCCCCACACTCAGCCCCACAACGACCCCATAACCCCCCATTCAGCCCTATGTCACCACATTCCGACCCCATTCCCCCACATTCCGACCCCATTCCCCCACACTCAGCCCCACAACGACCCCATCACCCCACAACCCCCAAGTCGGACCCAATTCCTCACATTTGACCCCATATCCCCACATCAGGCCCCTTCCCCCCTTCTGACCCCATTCCCCACGCTCAGCCCCATTTCCCCCCATTCTGACCCCATTCCCACACTCCGCCCCATTCCCCCCCATTCTGACCCCTTTCCCCCACACTCAGCCCCCATTCCCCCCCATTCTGACCCATTTCCCCCACCTTCCCTCCCCCCCGTTTCCTTCCCGCCCTTTTGCCCCCCCCGGGACGAACCGCCTCCCCACACAAACCCAACACAACGCCCCCACTACGGACCCACAACCCCCCTCCCCACCCCCGGAAAGCAGCCGGATGGTACAAAAAAGAGGTTTTTTTTTTTTTTAGAGGGGTCCCTTCGCCATCTTACCTTTCCCGGCCGGGGGGGGCCGTCCGATGAGGAGCCGGGGAGGGGGGGTGGGGGAAGGCTGAAGCCCCTCCCTCAGCCGCACCGCGGATCCTCCGCCATAAAATGGCGGCCCGGCCTTCACCGCCTCCTCGTCCTCCTCCTCGTTCTTCCCCACCCCCCCCCTCTTAAAATCCGGAGCCGTTCTCCGGCCGCTCCGTCCGCCGCTCCTCCCCTCCCCCCCTCCCTCCCCCCACCCCCCTTTACAACCACGCCGGCCCTCCCCTCTGCCCCCCGCTTCGGGGGGATCACGGGAAATGGAGTCCGTATCCGAGCGGCCCCCGAGCGGCAAAATGGCGGCGGCGGCGCCGCCAGAAGGAGGAGGCGCCAAAACAACTCTCGCGAGACTTCCGCCGCGGCTCCGTGGGAAAGGCGAGGTGGTCTCGCGAGGGTTGGCTCCGCCAGAAGGAGGAGGCGCCAAAATAGCTCTCGCGAGACTTCCGCCGCGGCTCTGTGGGAAAAGGGAGGCGGTCTCGCGAGAAGTGGAGCGGCCAGATGGAGAAGGAGGAGGAGGAGGTGCCAAAACAATTCCCGCGAGACTTCCGCCGTGGATCGATGGGAAAGGCGAGGTGGTCTCGCGAGAAGTGGCGCCGCCAGAAGGAGGAGGTGCCAAAACAACTATCGCGAGACTTCCGCCACGGTTCTGTGGGAAAAATGGCCCCGCGAGAAGTGGCGCCGCCAGAAGGAGGAGGTGCCGAAAGAAGTATCGCGAGACTTCCGCCGCGGCTCTAAGGGGAAAGCGACGTGCTCTCGCGAGGGTTGGCTCCGCGTCGGATCTCGCGGGGTTTGGTACGGCTGATCCTCGCTGACATCTCGCGAGGTTTGAGGCGACAACGAAAAAGAACCTGCGGGAATCTCGCGAGATTTCAGTGAGGCGGGGACCGCTGCGGTCTGACGGGGATGAGATCTCGCGAGATTTCCACACGCACGGGTTTAAACGGGAAGAAACGTAAAGATCTCGCGAGAGTTTAATCGGGGGATCAGCGCGGACTTCTCACACGGAGGGGCTGGACGGCAACCGAGAGAAAATCTCGCGAGATTTCGTCAAGGAGAAGCGGCGGATGGGAGAGAAAGGACGCGACCGTCTCGCGAGATTTCTAAACGTGAATGAATCGGGAGATATCGCGATGTTTGAGCAGACGGTGGGCGGGAGGCACGTGGCGGGAAAGCACGCCCCCCCCCCCACACCCGACGAGACGGGGGAAGTCTCGCGAGAAGTGGCAGAGCGAGATGCGAGACCCGCTCTGCGGGTCCGACGTGCCGGCCTTGACGCAACTTCCGGTCTGTGGCCACAACTTCCGGTCCGCCGCTCACTTCACCCCCCGGCGCCGCGGTGCGCTCTGGGTAACGTAGCCCACTTCCGGTTTCTCCCACATACGGGAGAGCGGGACCGGAAGTGCCCTCGGAACTCCCGCCGCCATGACAGCCCGGACCCTGGGAGGAGCGGAGCCGTTCCCCTCAGAGCCCCGCAGGCCCCTCTGTCCTCCACTGGACCCCGTGGACGCCGTCAGCTCCACTCGGCCGATAGACTCCATCGAAACAAACGGAACGATAGATTAAACCCGGGGTTTGCCTCCCCCTCTCTTTCCGCCCCCCGTTACCGCTTTCCCGGGTTACGAACTACACTTTCCCGTCAGCCTTTTCGGCTCCACTTGCTGCTCGTGACTCCCGCGCCGCCTCTGAGTTCCACTTCCGGTTTGCGGCTTCCGCCCCACCCCCACCCCCCCGGTCTGGGACACCAACTTCCGGTCTGCGGCTGCCCGGCCTGTTTTTTTGCCCACAACTTCCGCTCCGCCGCTCCCTTCCCTCTCAGAGCCGCGCGGTACGCTGGGGCGTAGTCCACTTCCGCCCTGGGACGCACGGCGGGACATAGTGACCGGAAGTTCTGACTTTCAGCTCACGACCGTGACCCAGCTTCCGGTCCGTGGTTCTCAGCCTCGTTTGCGTCTGCCTTTTCCGGTTTCGAGCTACGACTTCCGGTCTTTGGCTCCCACTTCCGGTATAGAAACCCAACTTCCGGTCCGTTGCCCTCAGATCTGTCTGTAGCCCTCACTCCCAATCTGCGGCTCCCACTTCCGGTTTCGAGCCACAACTTCCGGTCCGTAGCTCCCGGCTCCGTCTGCAGCTCTCGTTGCCAATCTGCGGCTCCCACTTCCGGTTTTCTCCCCCCACTTCCGCCCTGCCCCTCTTTCCCGCTCCCGGCCGCGTGGCACTCTGGGAGCTGTAGTCCGCTTCCGCCTCGCGTTCCATGGCCGCGCAAAGGACCGGAAGTGCCCTCCGAACTACACCCGCCATGCTTCCCCGCCGCCCCTCTGCCCCATGGCGGAGCCGCTGCCCTGGTGCGTGGCCGCTCTCCGTTCCCGCACCGAACCGGGGCTGAGCCGCGCTTTAACGGCTTTACGACGATGGCACACGCGAAACCCGAAAGGAGCCGAAGGATTCCGGGCTCGGGGTGGAGTCAAACCCCTTTTGGAGCTTTTAGGACCTCCGTGGAAAGGACGCACGGTGGAATTGGCGCTCAGCGTTCTCGGCAACGTCTGCGCCGAAAAGAGCTGCCGGAGGGAAGCCAGGAGATGCGGAGGAGTCGGGAGGCTGGGTGAGGGGGTGTAGTGTCGCGATACGCCGCCGTACGTATCGCGATACGGCGCCGTGGCTGTCGCGATAGGTCGCCATACTGGGCCCTGGTTGGAGCCGGGGGGGGGGGGAGGGGATGTGGGGGGGGGAAGGGAGATGTGGGAGGGGGAAAGGGGGAAGGTTGGGGGGGGTTGGGGGCCCTGGGGGCTTAAGGGGGCTTTGGGGGTCTCTATGGGGTCTCTTGGTCTCTATGGGGTCCCTATGGGGTCTCTATGGGGCTCTGGGGGGTTTCTATGGGGTCTCTATGGGGGCTCTTTAGAGATCCCCCAGGGGGGCCTGGGGGGTCTTTATGGGGTTCTATGGGGCGGGGGTGTTCTTTGGGGTTCTATGGGGTTCTATGGGGTTTCTATGGGGGTCTATGGGGCTCTGGGGGGTCTCTATGTGTCTCTATGGGCCTCTATGGGGCTCTGGGGGGTTTCTATGGGGTCTTTATGGGGCTCTGGGGGGCTCTATGGGGTCTCTATGGGGTTTCTATGGGGCTCTGGGGGGGCTCTATGGGGTCTCTATGGGGCTCTGGGGGTCTCTATGGGTTTCTATGGGGCTCTATGGGGTTTCTATGGGGTTTCTACGAGGCTCTGGGGGGTCTCTATAGAGTTCTATGGGATCTCTATGGGGCTGTGGTGGGTCTCTGTGGGGTTCTGGGGGTCTCTATGGGGCTCTATGGAGGTTCTATGGGGCCCCTATAGGGCCCTGTGGTGTTTCTATGGGGGTCTATGGGGCTCTGGGGGGTCTCTATGGGGTCTATGGGGTCTCTATGGGGTCTCTATGGGTTTCTATGGGTCTCTATGGGGTTTCTATGGGGTTTCTATGGGGGTCTATGGGGCTCTGGGGGGTCTCTATGGGGTTTCTATGGGGGTCTATGGGGCTCTATGGGGTCTTTCTGGGGCTCTGGGGGTTTCTATGGGGTGGTTTGGGGCTCTAAGAGGTCCCCAGGGGGCACTGTGGGGTCTCTATGGGGCACTGTGGGGTTTCTATGGGGCGTTATGGGGTCTCTATGGGGCTCTGGGGGGTTTCTATGGGGTGCTTTGTGGCGCTGTGGGGTCCCTCTGGAGGTCCCTCTGGGGTCTCTATGGGGCTCTGGGGGTCTGTGGGCCTCTTGAGGTTTTGAATTGGGGCTTTCGGGGCTCTATGGGGATCTATGGGGTCTCGGAGTTTTCTTTGGGGGTTTCTTGGGGTCTCTGGGGGTTCTGTGGGGCCCGGGGCTTGGGGTCTGGGGGTTTGGGGATCTCCTGGGGCTCGGGTTTCCATGGGGCCTAGGGGCTCTGGGGGGGCTCTTTGGGGTTTCTATGGGGCACTGTGGGGTTTTGAGGGGCTCCATGGGGTCGGGGGTTTATGGGGCTAGGGGCTCTGGGGGCCCTTTGGGGCCTGTGGGGTTTCTTGGGGCTTGGGATTTGGGGGTCCAGGGCGGGGTCCATGGGGTTCGAGGGGTCTTTGGGGTCTTTGGGGTTCTGTTGGGGCCTTGGGTTTGGGGCCTTGGTGGCTTTGGGGTTCTTGGGTTAGGGTTTGGTTGGGGTTCTGTTTGTTGGGTCTGGGGGTTCCGGGTTTTGGGGTTCCAGGGGTTCTGTAGGGTTTGTTCGTTCTTGGGTTTCCATTGGGGGTTCTTTTGGGGTTTCGTTGGGCTTCTGGGGGTTCCATTGGGTTCTATGGGGTTCCTTGGGGTTCCTTGGTTGGGGTTTGTTGGGGTTTATGGGGTTCCTTGGGGTTGGGGTTTTGGGGTTTTCGTTTGAATTCTTTGGGGTTTTTGGGGTTTCTTGGGGTTCTTGGGTTCCTTTGGGGTTTGTGGGGTGGTTCAGGGGTTCCTTGGGTTTTGTTGGGTTCTAGGGGTTTCTGTTGGGGATGCTTTCAGGGGTTCTTGGGGTTTTGTTGGGGTTTTCTTGTGGTTCTTTGGGTTCTTTGGGTTCCATTTGGGTCTCAGGTTTCTTTGGGGTTCCGTTGGGCTCGGGGTTTGGGGGTTCTATGGGGTTCTGTTGGGGTTCTATGGTGTTCCATGGGGTTCTGCTGGGTTCTATGGGGTTCCGTGGGGTTCTGGGGTTCCATTGGATTCTATGGGGTTCCATTGGGTTCCATTGGGTTCCATTGGGTTCTATGGGGTTCCTTTGGTTTCTGGGTTCTTGGGTTTTCTATTGGGTTCCATGGGGTTAACTTCGTGGGTTTTATGGGTTTGGGTTCCTTTGCAAGGGTTCTTGGGGTTCCGTTTGGGGTTCTTGGGGTTTCCATTGGATTACTTTGGGGTTCCTTGGGTTCCTTGGGTTCCCTTTGGGTTCTATGGGTGTTCCGTTGGGTTTCCCTGGTTCCATGGGTTTCCTATTGGGGTTCCGGTTGGGGCTTCTATGTGGTTCCAGGGTTCTGGGGTTTTTTTGGGTTCCATTGGGGTTTCCTTGGGTTCCTCTGGGGTTCTGTTTGGGTTTTCTGCTTGGGTTCCATGGGTTTCCGTTGGGTTCTCTGGGGTTCGTTGGGGTTCTGTTGGGTTCTATGAGTTCGTTTGGGGTTCCCGGGGTTCCCTTGGGTTCCGTTTGGGTTCCATTGGGTTCCGTTTGGGCTCCTTTAATGTGGTTTTTGGGTTCATGGTGTTCATTGGGTTCCCCATTGGGTTTGTTGGGTTTCTATGGGGTTCCTGGGGGGGGTTTTTTTTTTTTTTTTTCTTGGGGCTGGGTTCTATGGTGTTCCATTGGGTTCTCTGGGGTTGCGTGGGGTTCCGTTGGGTTCTATTGAGTTCCGTTGGGTTTCTTGGGGGTTCTTTGGGTTTTTTGTTCCTTGGGTTCCGGTTTTTGGGTTCTTAAGGTTTTTGGGGTTCCTTTGGGTTCTATGGGTTCTTTGGGTTCCCTTTATTTCCAATTGGGTTTCTGTGGGTTCCTTGGGTTCTGTGGTTTTGGTTCTATTGGGTTCCTTTGGGTTTTCTTGGGTTCTTGGGGGTTCGTTTGGGTTCTATTGAGTTCCTTGGGTTTCCTTGGGGTTTCCTTTGGGTTCTTGGGGGGTTCATGGGTTCTTGGGTTTTTGGGGTTCTGTTGGGTTCTATGGGGGTTCTTTGGGGCTCCTTAATGGGTTCTTATTTTGGGTTCTTTGGGTTCTATGGGGTTCTTTGGGTTCTTGGGTTTCCATTGGGTTCTTAATTTGGGGTTCTGTTGGGTTTCTAAGGGGTTTCTTTGGGTTTTTAGTTCCTTGGGCTGGGTTTCTTGGGGTTCCATTGGGTTCCATGGGGTTCCATTGGGATTGGGGTTCCTTTGGTTCCTTTGGGTTCTGGGGTTTTGTGGGGTTTCATGGGGTTCTGTTGGGTTCCTTTGGGTTTCCATTGGGGTTCTGTTGGGTTCTTTGGGTTCCGTTGGGGTTCTTTTGGGGGTTTTTGGGTTTTTTTGAGTTCCAATTGGGGTTCTGTGGGTTCGGGGGTTTTCTTTTGTTTGGGGGGGGTTCTATGGGGTTCTTTGGGTTCCGAGGGTTCCTTGGGTTTCCCGGTTGGGGTTTTGGGGGTTCCCCCATTTGGGTTCCTATTGGGGGCCCAAAGGGTTTCTAAGGGGCCCGGTTTTTTTGGCCCGTTGGGTCGGGGTTCGGGATGGGTTCCCCATGGGGAATTTGGGTTTTTGGGGGTTTTGGGGTTCCTTATGGGGGTTCTGGTGGTGTTTATGGGGTTCCTTGGGGTCTTTGGGGTTTTTGGGGTTTGGGGTTTTTGTGTGTTTTGAGGGTCCCAAAGTTCCCCATGGGTTCCCCGGGTTCCTTGGGGTTTTTTGGGGTTTTCTTTGTTTTTTTTTTTTTCGGGTTTTATGGGGGGTTGCTTTGGGGTCCTGAGGCGGTTATGGTCCCGGCCTTGGGATTTTGGGGCCTGGACCCTTTTGGTTGCCTTTGCCCCCAAATTTCCCCGGGGGTCCCCAAGTTCCTCGGGGGGGTCTTTGGGGCTTTGGGGCTTGGCCAATTTGGGCTCTGGGGAAACCCAATGGGGCCGGGGGGTGTCCCCGAGGCGGTTCCCGTCCCCATGGGGTCCCCAAGGGTTCCTCGGGGTTTTTTGGGGTCTTTTGGGGTCTTTATGGGTTTTGGTGGCGTTTTTTATGGGGTCCTTGGGGTTAAAAGTGGGAGATCCCAGGTGTTCCCTTTTGGGGATTTTATGGAGGTTTGTGGTGTTCTTGAGGTGTCCCCAAACGTCCCCATGGGGTCCCAGAGGTTCCTTGGGGTTTTTGGGGTCTTTTGGGGTCTTTATGGGGTTTTGGTGGTTTTAGGGGCTCTGAGGGTCCAAACGTAAGATTCCCCGTTATTTTTGGGTTCTAGGGGGTTTGTGGTGTCCTTGAGGTGTCCCCAAACATCCCCATGGGGTCCCCAAAGGTTCCTCGGGGTTTTTTTTGGGGTCTTTATGGGGTTTCTGGTGGTTGTTATGGGGTCTCTGAGGGTCCAAGTGGAGATCCCAGGTGTCATTTATGGGGTCTCATGGAGGTTTGTGGTGTCCTTGAGGTGTCCCCAAACGTCCCCATGGGGTCCCCAAAGGTTCCTTGGGGTTTTTTGGGGTCTTTTGGGGTCTTTATGGGGTTTCTGGTGGTCGTTATGGGGTCTTAAAGGGTCAAAAAAGATCCCAGGGTATTCATTGGGGTTCTATGGAGGTTTTTGGTGTCCTTTGAGGGTTCCCCAAACTTTCCCCATGGGGTCCCAAAGGTTCCTTGGGGTTTTCTGGGGTCTTTTGGGGTCTTTATGGGGTTTCTGGTGGTCGTTATGGGGTCTTCTGGGGCCCAATGTAAGATTCCCCAAATTCAATTTTGGGGTTTCATGGGGGTTTTGTGGTTCCCCGGGTCCCCAAAACCCCTGGGGTCCCCAAGGTTCCCTAGGGGTTCCCTTTTGGGGTCCGGGGTTTGGTTGGGTTCCCCCTAGGGCCCCAACGGAATCCCCAGGTTTCCATTTTAGGGGTTCTAGATTTTGGGTCCCCTTTGGTTCCCCAAAAACGTCCCCATGGTTTTCCCCAAGGTTTTCCCCTTGGGGTTTTCCCCTTGGGGCCTTGGGTTCTTTAAAGGGTTTTATTGGGTTTCCCGTTTGGGGTTCTTAAAAGGTTCAAAACAAAACTCCCAATCCCATTGGGGCCCTCCATGGGGTTTTGGTTTTGTCTTGTGTCCCTTTACGCCCCAAACATTTCCCCATGGGGTTTCCCAAACCGGGGTTTCTGGGTCCCTTTTGGGTTTTTTTTCTGGTGGTCCCATGGGTTCTACCCCAGGTTAAGATCCCCCAAAATTCCATTTACCCCCTGGTCCCCTTGGAGGTTTTTTCCCCCCAAGGGACCCCCAAAACCCTTTTCCCTGATTTTTCCCCTTTTTCCTGAACCCAGGTTCCCCATTCCCGGTTTTTCCTTGCCCCCAAAATTCCCCTCCAGGGGTTTCTCCCCAAAGGCAATAACCCCAACACTTCCCTCCACTCCTTTCGGGGTTTTTTGTCCCACCCCCATTTCCCGTTCCCCATTCTCCCCCAAAACTTTATTTCCCCCAATGGATTTCCCACCACCACAGGTTCTAGATCACCCCGTATCTCATCCCATCGACCCCCAAATGTTCCATCCTACGGATTTCCCACCACCACAGGTTCTAGATCACCCCGTATCCCATCCCATTGACCCCCAAATGTTCCCCATAATGGGTTTTCCACCACCACAGGTTCTAGATCGCCCCATATCCCATCCCATTGACCCCCAAGTGTTCCCCCCAATGGGTTCTCCACCACCACAGGTTCTAGGTCACCCTGTATCCCATCCCATTGAGCCCCAAGTGTTCCCCCCCGTGGATTTTTCACCACTGTGGGTTCTAGATCAGTCTGTATCCCATCCCATCGACCCCAAACGATGTCCCCATGTGGTTCTCCACCACCACAGGTTCTAGATCACCCCCGTATCCCATCCCATTGACCCCCAAATGTTCCCCCAAAATGGAATTTCCACCACCACAGGTTCTAGATCACCCTGTTTCCCATCCCATTGACCCCCAAACGATGTCCCCATGTGGTTCTCCACCACCACAGGTTCTAGATCACCCCGTATCCCATCCCATTGACCCCCAGATATTCCCCCCAGTGGATTTTCCACCACCGCAGGTTCTAGATCACCCCGTATCCCATCCCATTGACCCCCAAATGTTCCCCATAACGGGTTTTCCACCACCACAGGTTCTAGATCAGCCCGTATCTCCCCCCAAATATTTGCCCCAGTGGATTTTCCACCACCACAGGTTCCAGACCCCCCCTTTCTCTCCCCTCCTTCCAGGTGCCGTTCCCCTCCTGGTGTCCCTCACCTCCACCTGCACCACCCCGGAGTGCCTGCACAGCTCCTCCCGCGCCCTCCGCATCCTGGCCTCCTCTCCGTCCTCCCGCGCCTCCCTTTGCCGCGCCGGCGCTCTCCGTGCCGTGGCTTCCCGTTTGGCCGCTTTGCCCCCGACCCACCCGGCTTGCACTTCGGTCACCCGAGCCCTGCGCCACCTGACGGAACCCCCGAGTTCATCTTTGGACGACGCGATCCCGGCCCTTCGGACCCTCACTCAATTAGCGGAATCTCCTGAACGAGATCGCCGGCGGCCGGCCTTAGCCGCCATCGCTAATTTGTGCCACCGGGCGGCGCTGCGACCGGCTCTGGGTTGCGTCGGGGCCGTGGAGGTGGTGACCAGGGAGGTGATGAGGATGGTGGAGGGTGGAAATGGGGAGGGGGGGCCGGGGGGCGGGGGTCGTCGGGGCGGTGGGGGTGGTGGGGACGGAGGTGGTGGTGGCCATCATGGCGGTCGTCACAGCGGTGGAGGTGGTGGGGATGGAGATGGAGGTGATGATGGCGGTCCATCATGGTGGCCATCATGGTGGTGGGGATGGAGATGGAGGTGATGATGGCGGTCGTCATGGTGGTGGGGGTGGAGACGATGGAGATGATGATGGAGGCCATCATGGTGGCCATCATGGCGGTCGTCACAGCGGTGGAGGTGGTGGGGATGGAGATGGAGGCGATGGTGGCGGTCATCGTGGTGGCCATCATGGTGGTGGGGATGGAGATGATGACGGCAGCCATCATGGTGGCCATCATGGTGGTGGGGATGGAGATGGAGGCGATGGTGGCGGTCATCGTGGTGGCCATCATGGTGGTGGGGATGGAGATGATGATGGCGGCCATCATGGTGGCCATCATGGGGGTGGGGATGGAGATGGAGGCGATGGTGGCGGTCATCATGGTGGCCATCGTGGTGGTGGGGATGGAGATGATGATGGCGGCCATCATGGTGGCCATCGTGGTGCTGGGTGGAATGGTGGGTGGTAGGGTGTGGTTCCATCTGTGGTGGTGGGGTGTGGTACTGGGTGATGGAGGACGATGATGGCCACACCCATTTCTGGTTGTGTGGTGGATGGAGATGATGGAGGCCATCGTGGTGGCCGTCATGGTGGTAACATGTGTGGCCATCCATGGTGGCTGTGGTGATCGCAGGATGATGGTACTTGATTGATGGACGGTCATCATGGTGGCCGTCATGGTGGCTATCATGGTGGTGGGGATGGAGATGATGGTGGTGGCCATCATGGCGGCCATCATGGCGGCCATCGTGGTGGTGGTGGCATGGAGTGGTACGCGTGGTGGTCATCAGTGGGTGGGGCGGGGATCGTGGTGGTGGATGGAGGATGATGATGGCTGGCCATCCATGGTGGTTGTGGGTGGGAATAGGGTGGTCTATGGATGGCATGAGTTGGTGGTGGCCATCGTGGTGGGGGTCATCATGGCGGCCATCGTGGTGGGGATGGAGGCCGTGGTGGGGATGGAGGTGATGATGGTGGCCATCGTGGTGGCCATCGTGGTGGTCATCATGGCGGTCGTCATGGCGGAGGTGGTGGGGACGGAGGTGGAGATGATGACGGTGGCCATCATGGTGGCGGTCATCGTGGTGGCCGTCGTCATGGTGGTGGCCATCGTGGCGGTGGAGCTGGGAGGGATGGTGGGGGTGGAGATGATGATGGTGGCCATCGTGGTGGCCATCGTGGTGGCGGGGATGGAGGTGATGGTGATGGTGGCGACCGTCGTGGTGTGAGGGACGGTGGGCATGGAGGTGATGGTGGTGGCCATCATGGCGGTAAGGGTCATCACGGTGGTCGTCGTGGCGGAGGTGATGGCCATCATGGTGGCCATCATGGTGGCCATCGTGGTGGAGGTGGTGGGGATGGAGGAGGTGGTGGTGGTGGTGGTCATCATGGTGGTCGCCATCACGGTGGTCATCATGGTGGTGGTGATGGTGGTGGTGGAGGTGGTGGGGGTGGAGGTGGCCATCGTGGTGGCCATCATGGTGGCCATCATGGTGGTCGTGGAGGTGGAGGTGGTGGGGATGGAGGTGGTGGTGGTGGCCATCATGGTGGCCATCGTGGTGGTTGTGGTGGTGGAGATGGTGGGGATGGAGGTGGGTGGGGTGGTGGCCAAATTGGTGGGCCATCATGGTGGGACGTGCCATCCT
>JADANK010000593.1:0-28127 GCA_021292215.1 Lophura nycthemera
TTGGGTATGGAGAGGTTTGTTTAGGGTCAAGGGGGAGAGGGGGTTTAGAGGGAGGTTTGTCCTGCGATGGGTGACGGGGTGAAGAGCGTGTCCGGATAGGTGACGGGTTGGAGGGGGGGATGGAAAAGGGGCTTGCTCCGCGTTGGGGCAATCATGGATAGTGCAGTGGAGAGGCTTCTCCCCGCGTTGGCGACGTGGAGAGGGCCTCTCCGCTCTGGGGGGATGGTGGAGAGGCCGTTCCCCGACGGGCGATGGCGGAGAGGCCTCGCTCCCCCGCACGGGTTTGGGACGACGGAGAGCCTCACCCCGCAAAGGGTGAGACGGGAGAGCCCTCACTCCCCCACGGGGCGGACGCCGGAGGAGCCTTGCTCCCGCGACGGGCGACGACGGAGAGCCTCGCTCCCCGCCCCCCGGATGGCGGAGAGGGGGCGGTGGAGAAGCTTTACTCCCGCGAAACGGGCGCGGCGGAGTGGCCTTGCTCCCGCCGGGGGGGAAAAAAGGGGAGAAGCCTCGCCCCGTGACGGGGCGAGGTGGGGGAGGAGCGGGTTGCTCCCACGATGGGCGACGGGGAGGAGGCCTTTCCAGCAACGGGCGGCGGTGGAGTGGGCGGTGGAGAGGCTTACTCCCGCGAGGGCAACAGTGGAGGAGCTCGCTCCTACGATGGACAACAGTGGAGATGGCAGTGGAAAATTGCTTCCGATGGGCAACGCGGAGAGGGGGGCGGTGGAGAGGTTTGCTCCCGCGATGGGTGACTGTGGAGAGGGCGATGGAAAGGCTTGCCCCCACGATGGGGGCAAAACGTGGGATGACAGTGGAGAGGCGGGCTCCCCCCGGTTGGGCGACGGTGGAGAGGCGTGATCCTGGATGGGGGCGCGATGCAGAGTGCCATGGAGAGGATTTGCTCCCCGCCATTGGGGGACCGTGGAGAGGGCTTGCTCCCACGATGGGCAAAACAGTGGAGAAAGCTTGCTCCTGGGATGGACGGAAGGGAGATGGCAGTGGGAGGCGTGTTCCCCGAGGGGGCGACGCGGGGGAGGGGCTGTGGAGAGGTTTGCTCCCCGATGGGGGGACGGTGGAGAGGGCGGGGAGACGCTTGGTCTTGTGTGGGCGATGGGGTGGAAGAGGCGTGCTCCCGCGGGATAGGTGATGTTGAAAGAGGGCGATGCAGAGGCTTGTTCCCACGAAGGGCAACCGTGGATAGTGCAGTGGAGAGGCTTGCTCCCGCATTGGGGGCCGCGGTGGAAGGGGACTTGCTCCCATGTTGGGGCGACAGTGGAGAGGGCTTGCTCCTGCTTTATGGGCGACGGGGTGGGAGAGGCGTGGGATCCCCTTGGGCGACAGTTTGGGAGAGGCGAGCCCCCATGAATGGGGGACGGTACAGAGTGCCGTGGAAAAAGGGATTGCTCCCGGGCCATTGGGGCAGTAAAAGGGCTTGCTCCCGCGTTGGGAACGTGGGTGTGCAGTGGAGAGGGCTTGCTCCCGCGTGGGCAAGGTGGAAAGGGAGGGGCTTGCCCGCTTGGGGCGAACGGGGGGGGAGAGGCCACTCCCGGGTTTTGGGTGACGGTGGAGAGGCGAGCTCCCGCCAATGGGGCGATGGGGAGAGGCGAGCTCCCACGTTTGGCGATGGAGGAGAGGGGAGCCCCCCGGGGGGCGGTGGTGGAGAGGGGGTGGGGGCTTGCTTTCCCCGCTTCTGCGACGGGTGGGGGAGGGCGTTTGCCCTGGGTTGGGGAGGGGGGGGATGCTCCCGGAACGGGCGGCAGTGGGGTACCTGTCGTGTGATGGGCGAAACGGCCGAGAGGGTAGTGGAAGGGCTTTCTTTGCGTGGGGGCGGTGAGGTGCCATGGAGAGGATTGCTACCGCCGTGGGTGGACCCGTGGAGAGGCTTGCTCCCGCGATGGGGCAAAAAGTGGAGAAGCTTGCTTGCGACGGTGACAGCGGAGGGGCAGTGGGAGGGAGGTTGCTCCCGGGTGGGCGGTGGGGGGCGGTGGTGAGGTTTGTCCAGATTGGGTGAAACGGGTGGAGAGGGCGGTGGAGACGCTTGGTCTTGCTGTGGGCGATGGTGGAGAGGCGTGCTCCCGCAATAGGTGACGGTTGGAGGGAATGCAAGGGCTTTTCCCAACGATGGGGGCCCTTTGGAAGTTGCAGTGGAGAAGCTTGTTTCCCACGTTGGGGCGGTGGTGGAGTGTGCCGTGGAGAGGATTGCACCTGCCATTGGTGACGATGGAGAGGCTTGCTCCCGCGTTGGGCGACGGTGGAGAGGCCTGCTCCCGCGTTGGGCGACGGTGGAGAGGCCTGCTCCCACGACGGGCGATGGTGGAGAGGCCTGCTCCCGCGACAGGCGGCAGTGGGGTACCTCGCTCGTGTGATGGGCGATGGCGGAGAGGGTAGGGGAGAGGCTTGCTCCCGCGATGGGCGGCGGTGCAGAGTGCCGTGGAGAGGATTGCTACCGCCATTGGTGACCGTGGAGAGGTTTGCTCCCACGATGGACAACAGTGGAGAAACTTGCTCCTGCGTGGGACGACAGCGGGACCGGATGGGCAGTGGAGAGGCTTGGCTCCTGCGGGTTGGGGCAACGTGGACGAGAGGGGGTGGGGAGAGGTTTGCTCCTGCGATGGGTGACGGTGGAAAGAGGGCGGTGGAGACGCTTGGTCCTGCTGTGGGTGACTGTGGAGAGGCGTGCTCCCGTGATAGGTGACGGTTGAGAAGGGCGAGGCAAGGCTTGCTCCCGCGATGGGCAATCGTGGATAGTGCAGTGGAGAGGCTTGCTCCCATGTTGGGCGACGGTGGAGAGGCTTGCTCCGCTCTGGGCGACGGTGGAGAGGCCTGCTCCCGTGTTGGGAGACGGTGGAGAGGCGAGCTCCCGCGACGGGTGACGACGGAGAGCCTCACTCCCGCGATGTGCCGTGACGGAGAGGCGAGGCTGCCTCCCGCGACGGGCGACGACGGAGAGCTTGCCTCCCTTCCCTTGGCTGGGCGACTGGAGAGGGCCTTGCTCCAAACAGGCGACGGTTTGAGTGGGTGGGAGAGGGGCTTCCTCCCCGCGATGGGCAAAAACAGTGGAGGAAATCTTGCCCTGCGATAAGACGGGGACCCAGTGGAGGGCGGGCAGGGGAGAGGCTTGCTCCCCGGGAGGGGGCATGCTGGGGAAGAGGGCGGGGTGGGAGGTTGCTCCCGCGATGGGTGACGGTGGGAAAAGGGGCGGTGGAACGTTGGTCCCGGTGGGGGGTGACGGTTGGAAGAGGCGTGCTCCCGTGAAAGGTGACGGTTTTTGGAGGGCGATGGGAAAAAGGCTGCTCCCCGATGGCAATCGTGGATGATAGTTTGCAGTGGAGGGGCTTGCTCCCGCGGGAGTGCGGGGAGAGGGGGCCCTCTGTTTCGGGCGACGGGGGGAGAGGCCTGCTCCCGGACAGGGAGGTGGAGAGGCGACTCCCCGCGTTTGGGCGACGGTGGAGAGGGTGCTCCCGCGGTGCGGTGGAGAGGCGAGGGTTCCCCGGATGGGCACGGGCAGAGTCCAGGAGAGGATTTGCTCCCGCCGGTGAGTGGAGAGGCTTGCTCCCACGATGGGCAACAGTGGAGAAGCTTGCTCCTGCGATGGACGACAGCGGAGATGGCAGTGGAGAGGCGTGCTCCCGCGATGGGCGGCGCTGGAGAGGGCGGTGGAGCGGCTTGTTTCCACAACGGGTGACGGTGAAGAGGCGTGCTCCCTCGAAGGGCGACAGTGAAGAGGGCGTTGCAGAGGCTGCGTCCTGCTATGGGCGACAGTGTATAGTGCAGTGGAGAGGCTTTCTCCTGTGATGGATGACGGTGTTAAGGCTTGCTCCCGCAATGGGCGGCGGTGGAGAGCCTTGCTCCCGTGACGGGCGGCGGTGCAGAGGCGTGCTCCCACGCTGGGCGGCGCTGGAGAGGCGTGCTCCCGCGCTGGGCGGCGCTGGAGAGGGCGGTGGAGCGGCTTGTTTCCACAATGGGCGACGGTGAAGAGGCTTGCTCCCACGATGGGCGACAGTGAAGAGGGCGTTGCAGAGGCTGCGTCCTGCTATGGGCGACAGTGTATAGTGCAGTGGAGAGGCTTTCTCCTGTGATGGATGACGGTGTTAAGGCTTGCTCCCGCGATGGGCAATGGTGGAGAGGGCGATGGAATGGTTTGCTCCCGCGATGGGCGACAGTGGAGAGGGAGATGTGAGCACCCGCTACGGGCGAAAGTGGAGAGGCGAGCCCCCATGATGGGCGACGGGAACAGAGTTGCCGTGGAAAGGATTGCGCCCGTGCCAGTGGTGACAGGAGAGAGGCTTTGCTCCCGCATGGGCAATCGAGGATAAAAAGGTTGGCAGTGGAGAGGCCTGCTCCTCCGCAACTGGGCAACGGTGGAGAGGCATGCGCCGGCTCTGGGCGACCGGTGGAGAGGCCTACTCCTGCGTTGGGTGACGGTGGAGAGGCGAGCTCCCGCGTTGGGCGAAGGTGGAGAGGCGAGCTCCCGCGATTGGCGACGGTGGAGAGGCTTGCTCCCATGTTGGGCGACAGTGGAGAGGCTTGCTCCTGCTTTGGGCGACGGTGGAGAGGCGTGATCCCGCGTTGGGCGACAGTGGAGAGGCGAGCCCCCATGATGGGCGACGGTACAGAGTGCCGTGGAAAGGATTGCTCCCGCCATTGGTGACAGTAGACAGGCTTGCTCCCACGTTGGGCAATCGTGGATAGTGCAGTGGAGAGGCTTGCTCCCGCGTTGGGCAACGGTGGAGAGGCATGCTCCGCTCTGGGCGACGGTGGAGAGGCCTACTCCTGCATTGGGTGACGGTGGAGAGGCGAGCTCCCGCAATGGGCGACGGTGGAGAGAAGGCGAGCTCCTGCAATGGGTGACGGTGGAGAGGCTTGCTCCCGCTCTGGGCGACGGTGGAGAGGCGAGTTCCCACGACGGGCGACGGTGCAGAGTGCCGTGGAGAGGATTGCACCTGCCATTGGTGACGATGGAGAGGCTTGCTCCCGCGATGGGCAGCAGTGGGGAAGCTTGCTCCTGCGATGGACGACAGCGGAGATGGCAGTGGAGAGGCTTGCTCCTGTGGTGGGTGACGCTGGAGAGGGCTGTGGAGAGGTTTGCTCCCGCTATGGGTGACGGTGGAGAGGGCGGTGGAGATGCTTGCTCCCGCGTTCGGAGACGGTGGAGAGGCGTGCTCCCGCGTTCGGAGACGGTGGAGAGGCTTGCTCCTGCGTTGGGCGACGGTGGAGAGGCATGCTCCCGCGACGGACAATGGTGGAGAGGCGTGCTCCCGCGACGGGCGGCAGTGGGGTGCCTCGCTCGTGTGATGGGCGACGGCGGAGAGGGTAGTGGAGAGGCTTGCTCCCGTGATGGGCGGCGGTGCAGAGTGCCGTGGAGAGGATTGCTACCACCGAAGTGGGTGACCGGGGAGAGACTTGCTCCCGCGATGGGCAACAGTGGAGAAACTTGCTCCTGCGACGGAAGACAGCCGGAAGTTGGGCAGTGGAAGGCTTGCTCCCCCCGCGATGGGCGACGCTGGAAGAGGGCGGGTGGGAGAGGTTTTGCTCCCGCATGGGTGACGGGGAGAGGACGGTGGAGACGCTTGGTCCTCTGGAGGTGACGGTGTAGAGGCGTGCTCCCGCAATAGTGAAGGGTTGAGAGGGCGATGCAGAAGGCGTGTTGTTCCCGGCGAATGGGCGACCGTGGATAGTGCAGTGAGAAGCTTGCTGCCCACGTTGGGCGTCGGTGGAAGAGTGCCGTGGGAGAGGAAGGGCAACTGCCATTGGTGACGATGGAGAGGCTTGCTCCCCCGATGTACGACAGCGGAGATGGCAGTGGAGAGGCCTTGCGCCCGTGGGGGGGCGACGCTGAAGAGGGCTGTGGAGAGGTTTGGCTCCCTCGATGGGTGCGTGGAGGGCGGTGGAGAGCGTGCCTCACCGCCGTTCGGCGACGGTGGAGAGGCTTGCTCCCGCGTTGGGCGACGGTGGAGAGGCCTGCTCCCGCAAAGGGCGATGGGTGGGGAGGCTGTGCTCCCGCGACAGGCGGCAGTGGGGTGCCTTTCTCGTGTGATGGGCGTGGCGGAGAAGGTATGGAGAGGCTGTGCTCCCGCGATGGGGCGGCGGTGCAGATGCCCGTGGAGAGGATTGCTACCGCCAGTGGTACCGTGAGGAGAGACTTGCCCCGGCGAGTGGGCAACAGTGGGAGAAAGTGCCTCCGCGATGGAGACAGCGGAGATGGCAGTGGAGAGGCTTGCTCCCGCGGTGGGCGACGCTGGAGAGGGCGGTGGAGAGGCTTGCTCCCGCCACGGGTGACGGTGGAGAGGGCGGTGGAGACGCTTGGTCCTGCTGTGGGTGACTGTGGAGAGGCGTGTTCCCGTGATAGGTGACGGTTGAGAGGGTGCTGGAAAGGCTTGCTCCCGCGATGGGCAATCGTGGATAGTGCAATGAAAGCTGGCTCCCATGTGGGGCGAACGGTGAGAGGCTTGCTCCGCTCTGGCAACGGGGGAGAGGGCCTGCTCCCGTGTTGGGCGACGGTGGAGAGGCGAGCTCCCGCGATGGGCAACGGTGGAGAGGCGAGCTCCCGCGACGGGCGACGGTGGAGAGGCCTGCTCCCGCGTTGGGCGACGGTGGAGAGGCGAGCTCCCGCGTTGGGCGGCGGTGGAGAGGCGAGCTCCTGCGACGGGCGACGGGGAAAGGCTTGCTCCCGCAATGGGCAATCATGGATAGTGCAGTGGAGAGGCTTGCTCCCGCGTTCGGCGACGGTGGAGAGGCCTGCTCCGCTCTGGGCGATGGTGGAGAGGCCTGCTCCCGCGACGGGCGATGGCGGAGAGCCTCGCTCCCGCGACGGGTGACGACGGAGAGCCTCACTCCCGCGACGGGCGACGACGGAGAGCCTTGCTCCCGCGACGGGCGACGACGGAGAGCCTCGCTCCCGCGATGGCGGAGAGGGCGGTGGAGAAGCTTACTCCCGCGACGGGCGACGGCGGAGTGCCTTGCTCCCGCGACGGGCAAAAGTGGAGAGCCTCGCTCCCGTGACGGGCGAAAGTGGAGAGAGGCTTGCTCCCGCGACGGACGAAAGTGGAGAGCCTCACTCCCGTGACGGGCGAAAGTGGAGAGAGCCTTGCTCCCGCGATGGGCGACTGGAGAGAGCCTTGCTCCAGCAACAGGCGACGGTGGAGTGGGTGGTGGAGAGGCTTACTCCCGCGATGGGCAACAGTGGAGAAGCTTGCTCCTGCGATGGACGACAGTGGAGACGGGGGGGGGGCAGTGGAGAGGCTTGCTCCCGAGGTGGGCAACGCGGGAGAGGGCGGTGGAGGAGGTTAGCTCCCGAGAGGTTGAGGTGGGAGTGCGGTGGAGACAGCTTGGTCTTGCTGGGGTGTGGACGGTGGAGAGGCCTGCGTCCCCAGTGAAAGGTGAAGGGTTGAGAGGGCGATGGAAAGGCTTGCTCCCGCGATGGGCAATCGTGGATAGATAGTGCAGTGGAGAGGCTTGCTCCCGCGTTGGGTGACGGTGGAGAGGCGCGCTCTGCTCTGGGCGACGGTGGAGAGGCCTGCTCCCGTGACAGGCGACGGTGGAGAGGCGAGCTCCCGCGTTGGGCGACGGTGGAGAGGCGTGCTCCCGCGTTGGGCGACGGTGGAGAGGCGAGCTTTCCAGATTGGGCGACGGTGGAGAGGCGAGCTCCCGCGATGGGCAGCGATGCAGAGTGCCATGGAGAGGATTGCTCCCGCCATTGGTGACCGTGGAGAGGCTTGCTCCCACGATGGGCAACAGTGGAGAAGCTTGCTCCTGCGATGGACGACAGCGGAGATGGCAGTGGAGAGGCTTGCTCCCGCGGTGGGCGACGCTGGAGAGGGCGGTGGAGACGCTTGGTCCTGCTGTGGGCGACGGTGGAGAGGCGTGCTCCCGCGATAGGTGACGGTTGAGAGGGCGATGCAGAGGCTTGCTCCCGCGATGGGCGACCGTGGATAGTGCAGTGGAGAGGCTTGCTCCCGCGTTGGGCGTTGGTGGAGAGGCTTGCTCCCATGTTGGGTGTTGGTGGAGAGGCTTGCTCCTGCTTTGGGCGATGGTGGAGAGGCGTGATCCCGCGTTAGGCAACGGTGGAGAGGCTTGCTATCATGACTGGCAACGGCAGAGAGGGCGTTGGAGATGCTTGCTCCCGCAATGGGCGATGGTGGATAGGGCGATGGAGTGGTTTGCTCCCGCGATGGGCGACAATGGAGATGGCGGTGAAGAGGCGTGCTCCCGTGATGGGCACGGTCGAGAGGCGTGCTCCTGCGACGGGCGACGGCGGAGAGCCTTGCTCCCGTGACGGGTGTCGGCGGAGAGCCTCGTTTCCGCGACAGGCAACGGCGGAGAGGGAGGTGGAGAGGCTTACTCCCGCGACGGGCGACGTGGAGTGCCTTGCTTCTGCGACGGGCAAAAGTGGAGAGCCTAGCTCCCGCGACGGGCGACGGTCGAGAGGCGTGCTCCTGCGACGGGCGACGGTCAAGAGCCTAGCTCCCACGACGGGCGACGGTCGAGAGGGCGGTTTAGATGCGTGCTCCCGCGATGGGCGACAGTCGAGATGGCGGTGAAGAGGCGTGCTCCCATGACGGGCGACGGTGGAGAGGCGTGCTCCCGCGACGGGCGACGGTGGAGAGGCGTGCTCCTGCTTTGGGCGATGGTGGAGAGGCGTGATCCCGCGTTGGGCGACGGTGGAGAGGTTTGCTCCCGCGATGGGCGACGGCGGAGAGGGTGATGGAGTGGTTTGCTCCCGCGATGGGCGACAGCGGAGATGGCTGTGAAGAGGCGTGCTCCTGCAATGGGCGATTGTGGAGAGGCGTGCTCCCGCGACGGGCGACGGCGGAGAGGGTGGTGGAGAGGCTTACTCCCGCGACGGGCGACGCTGTAGAAGCAAAAGGAGAGGATGCTCCCACGACGGACCATGAAGGAGAAGCAAAAGGAGAGGGCGCTCCCCTGACAGATGATGCTGGTGAAGCAGCATGAGGACTGGGCATTCCCCGAGTGGATGTAGACAGCGAAGCTGGCGGTTGCGTTCCCCCGATGAATGAAGAAGAAGCTGGAAGCAAGGCTGTGAAGCCCTGAGTCACTTCCTATTCTAGAACTGATTGGTTCTAGATCGGTGTCATTGTTGTGTCACAATGAGCAAGTGCACAGTGGCAGTAACTGTGTTATCATCATCGAGTTACTTTTCTTCATAGTTGGCACTTTTTCTCTGTCAGAAGACGACTCTGGGCAGATGTCCATCATGGATCCCAGGCCTCTGGATGCCCCTTCTCTTTGTTTCTGTCTGTCAGAACGTCCAAGTACTTTTTTTTTTTTTCTTTTTTTTCTTTTTTGGCCTCTTGTGCCATAGCAGATCCTTATCCAGTTACATTAAACTATATACTGTTACACTGTTACAATAGATGGAGATTTGCAGCAAGAGGGAATTCAGGGCAGAATTGAAGAGCTTCATTCCACTTGGACTTGAAGTTTTACAGAACTCTGTTATGTATTTGAGACTTCCCAAAAATCCTCATCCCAGAGAATGGCTTAGCATAGATTTTCCATTAGCTCTTCACCCACGTCCTACAGTTCTACCATACACTCTGGCATCTTCCATTTTAAGTTTTCACTGGAGTGGTTATTTTCTATTTCAAGAAACTACCTGCCATTACAAATCTTTTTAGTAGTTCAGCTTTTAAGGACTGTGCCTGAGATGCACCTTATTTTGCATTGCTGCTACTTTCCTCCACACAAGGACACCCAGAGCAGCAGAGGTTGGGCCCTAGTGGCTCTGTGCTGCCCTGCAATCCCACAGCTGCTCAGTCTCCCCAGGTGGGATGAACAAGCCAATTGGAAATGCAATAAAACCCATAGGTTGAGATAAGAGCTAAATACCACAACAGTAGAAGAAAACAGCATCAAAAACGCAACAGCAATGGTAGCCACAACATAATTACTCACCACTCACTGACCAACGCATGCCATAAATTCCAGTGCTTGCCAAACACCGCCCACCACCACCGCAAGGCCTCACAGCTACTGACCAACTGCCAGAGAGGGGCTACCTTTGCCCCTACCCACAGCTCCATAGTGCCTTTGTGACATCACAGAGTTTGGAATGGTCCCTGACCAATGGCAGCACTGCCCTTGGCCCCGCCCCACCGCCTGATTCTAACCATCATTGCAGCGGCTCCACCCGAACCAGCAGTTGTGATTGGCCAGGCTCTGCTTCAATCACTCAGCAGGAACCACACCCAGGTGTGGTGTTAGCACCTCTTCAGCTGAATCCAGGACTCTCCCTGCCCCTCAGCCTGTCTCAGGGGCTTTAGCTCAGCTCACCTCAGCAGCGCTCCCCGGGTGTAGGCTGAAGGCAGGTTGGGAGGCAGTATTAAAAACCTTCTGTTAGTACTCCCTGCTGCTGTTTTGCCTTCACCTGTGGAACTGTGCCTCCGCTGGGCGCCATGCAGTAATTCAGCCTGTTTGTGAGGCCTACAGGAATGCAGTCCTGGTCCCTGAGCAATGTGGGGGATAAGATACATAGTGCCTCTCAACCCGAGGAGCGCTGTCTTTCACATCTGCTCTGTGAAGCAGAGATATGTCAAAAGTTTCTGAAGCCCACAGACGAAGTACATAGACATATGGATCCTGGGGTCTTCCAATCACCTTGAGCAAATAATTGGACTCCCACAGAACTTGATTCTTGATGCCCTTCCTGTGGTTGTGAGGAACTCAGTGTATAAAAACCAAGCTAAAACTGAGAATCAGAAGTGTGGGCTGTGCGTGTCCTCAAATGCCTCAAATGGATTTTGCTTCATATCGTTATGTTTCTATAAAAATAGCGTATATTTATGTGATTTAACTGAACTCATTATTGACTCCCTGTAGATGTAGGATGTGTCTCACTTGGGCAGCTGCCCTGGGCAACCTGACCTGGAGGGTGGCAGCCGTGCCTGCTGCAGGGGTTGGAGCTTTACGGTCTGTAGGGTCCCTGGCAACCTTAGCTTGTCTATGATTCTATGAAATGTACACCGAAAACTTAATTGAATTTCTGTTTACAAGGAAAAAAGACCTTTGCATCTGCGTGCCGTCATTAGAGTTCCTGGTGCCAAAGTCCAAACTCTCCCACCCACTGTCACTTCTCCCTGGGCAGACCACATAACCGTATGCAATGACAGCAGCAGTTCATGCAGGCAGGCTTGGTGCTAGTCATCATGGCCTGACTGTGCCAGGTGAGTTCGGGAGTTGACAGAGCACACAGTGGCAGTAGGGTGGATTTTCTGACACTTTTTAGGACTAATAACATGTGGGAATACAAGAAAAACTGTTCAGAGCAGAAGCTGTGGAGCAAGATAAGCAGCATGAGATCCAAGGACACCTCTAGAAGAAGAATTACTGTCTGCACTCCCCCAGCATCAAGTTTCCTTGTGGTACACATTGAACATCCCCATTTTTCTGCATTACCCACCAAGTGGACCCAGGTCCCTGGGCAAAAACAGTACCGCGGAGAGGCTTGCCCTTTCCAGAAGCTGGAAGAACCCAAACTGCTTTTCCCAACATGCTCTTTACATGTACAACAGGGACCTTATCCCCCTCTACGGTGTGTAGGGAGCTGGATTGGGTAGGACCATCACGATTGATAGATCCTCTGGTATTGACTAACCAGGTGGCTTCTGCCAAATGCTTCTCCCAGTGCTTAAATGTTCCGCCACCCATTGCTTTCAGCATTGTTTTTAACAACCCATTGTATCGTTCAATTTTACCAGAGGCTGGTGCGTGGTAGGGAATATGGTAAATCCACTCAATGCCATGATCTTTGGCCCAAGTATTTACAAGAGAATTTTTGAAATGAGTCCCATTATCTGACTCAATTCTTTCTGGGGTGCCATGTCGCCAAAGGACTTGTTTCTCAAGACCTAATGTGGTGTTTCGGGCGGTAGCATGGGGTACTGCATATGTTTCAAGTCACCCAGTGGTCGCCTCCACCATGGTAAGCACATAACACTTACCACTACGAGATCGTGGCAAGGTGATATAATCAACCTGCCATGCCTCCCCATATTTATACTTTTGCCATTGCCCTTCCTCCCAGAGTGGTTTCATCCTCTTGGCTTGTTTGATTATGGCACATGTTTCACAGTCATGAATAACCTGTGCAATAGCATCCATAGTTAAGTCCACCCCTCGGTCTCTAGCCCACTTGTATGTTGCATCTCTCCCCTGATGGCCCGAGGTCTCATGAGCCCACCGAGCTAGAAATAATTCCCCCTTGTTCTGCCAGTCCAGGTCTATCGGAGCCACCTCAATTTTGGCAGCTCGGTCCACCTGGTGGTTATTTTGCTGTTCTTCAGTAGCCCGACTCTTGGGCACATGAGCATCTACATGGCGTACCTTCACAACCATATTCTTTATTTGGGCAGCAATATCTTTCCACAGTTCAGCAGCCCAAATAGGTATACCCCTTCTTTGCCAGTTATTTTGCTCCCACTGCTGTAACCACCCCCATAGAGCATTTGCCACCATCCATGAGTCAGTGTAAAGATAAAGCGTTGGCCACCTCTCCCGTACAGCAACATCCAAGGCTAGTTGGACAGCCTTTACCTCTGCAAATTGTCTTGATTCTCCTTTCCCTTCAGTGGCCTCTGCAACTTGTCATGTGGGGCTCCACACAGCAGATTTCCATCTGCGATGCTTTCCCACAATACGACACGATCCATCAGTGAACAGGGCATACTTTCTTTCATTTTCTGGTAATTCGTTGTATGGTGGGGCCTCTTTAGCTCGTGATACTTCTTCTGCTGGTGATGTTCCAAACTTTTTACCTTCAGGCCAGTCCATGATGACCTCTAGGATTCCTGGACGGCTGAGGTTCCCCATCCGCGCTCGTTGCGTAATCAACGCAATCCACTTACTCCAAGTGGCATCAGTTGCGTGATGGGTGGGGGGAACCTTTCCTTTAAACATCCAGTTCAGCACTGGTAGTCGAGGTGCCAGAAGGAGCTGTGTTTCAGTACCGACCACTTCAGAAGCAGCCCGAACCCCCTCATACGCGGCTAAGATCTCCTTTTCAGTTGGAGTGTAGCCCTCTTCCGACCCCCTGTAGGCCCGACTCCAGAATCCCAGGGGTCGGCCTCGGGTCTCTCCTGAGGCTCTTTGCCACAAACTCCAAGTGGGACCTTTCTCTCCAGCAGCAGTGTAGAGGATGTTCTTTACATCTTGCCCTGTCCGTACTGGCCCTAAGGCCACGGCACGGGCTATCTCCTGTTTAATCTGTTCAAAAGCCTGCTGCTGCTCAGGGCCCCATGTAAACTCATTCTTCATTCGCGTCACATGATAAAGGGGGCTTACAATGAAGCTATAGTTTGGAACATGCATTCTCCAAAAGCCCACTACACCCAAAAAAGATTGTGTCTCTTTCTTTTCTAGTGGGTGGAGACATAGCGGTGATTTTGTTGATCACATCTGTTGGGATGTGACGACGGCCATCTTGCCACTTTACACCCAGGAACTGAATCTCCTGAGCAGGTCCTTTCACTTTGCTCCGCTTAATACCAAAACCAGCACGCAGAAGAATCTGGATTATTCGCTCTCCTTTTGTGAAGACTTCTTCTGCTGTATCGCCCCACACAACGATATCATCAATGTACTGCAAGTGCTCAGGGGCACTGCCCTGTTCCAATGCAGTCTGGATCAACCCATGGCAAATGGTCGGGCTGTGTTTCCACCCCTGGGGCAAACGGTTCCAAGTATACTGAACACCCCTCCAGGTGAAAGCGAACTGTGGCCTACATTCTTTGGCCAAAGGAATGGAGAAAAAGGCATTAGCAATGTCAATGGTGGCATACCATTTGGCTGCTTTTGACTCCACTTCATACTGGAGTTCTAACATGTCCGGCACAGCAGCACTCAGTGGGGGCGTGACTTCATTCAGGTCACGGTAGTCCACCGTCAGCCTCCATTCTCCACTGGCTTTACGCACTGGCCATATGGGGCTGTTAAAAGGCGAGTGAGTTTTGCTGATCACTCCTTGACTCTCTAGCTGACGAATCAACTTATGAATGGGGAGCAAGGAATCCCTGTTGGTGCGGTACTGCCGTCTGTGCACCGTTTTTGTAGCAATTGGTACCTGTTGCTCTTTTACTTGTAGCAACCCCACAACAGACGGATCTTCTGACAGGCCAGGCAAAACAGACAGCTGCTTAGTGTTGTTTGTGTCTACAGCAGCTATTCCAAAGGCCCATCGATACCCCTTAGGATCCTTGAAATGCCCCCTTCTGAGGTAATCAATACCAAGTATACATGGAGCCCCTGGACCAGTCACAATAGGGTGCTTTTGCCAGTTCCTACCAGTGAGGCTTATCTCGGCCTCCAACACAGTCAATTCTTGAGAGCCCCCAGTCACTCCAGAAATATGGATTGATTCTGTCCCTTCATAAGTCGAGGGCATCAGAGTGCACTGTGCACCGGTATCCACCAATGCCTTATATTTCAGTGGTTCTGATGTGCCAGGCCATCGGATCCACACAGTCCAATAAACTCTATTATCCCTTTCCCCCCCCTGACTGAGGGCAGGGCCCCTCTATTCACTACCTGTGGTAACCGGAGCAACTGCACTGGCGGTTGGTCTGCTTTGTAATTCTCTCACCCGTGCTCGTAGTACATGAGTAGCTTGGTCGTGCCACTTCCTCATTTCTTCTCCATGGTCACGTAACATGGTCAAGTAATGCCACAAGGCAAGTCGCGATGTAGGATTCCTTCCTGGAGCTGGAGAGCGTTTGCCTCTAACAGCTGAGATTTTGATGAGGCACCTGAGAAGGAGGGTTCATCGCTTTAGTTAGTTGGATTCCACATTTGGTTTCAATCATCTCCTTCATCCCTTCAGTAGACCTTTTGACTATTCTGATCTTCATCAAGCGTTTCTGATTACTTCTACAAGGTTTGTCACGATTCATCAGTGAAGACACTTGCTCTTGCATTTATTCAGTTTGCTCCGTCATTTGTGAGATGGCGGCGATGGCGGCGCTGAGTTGGGGAGCTGTTGTTCTAGCTTTGGAGCGGAAGAATCAATTCAAAAACTAAGGGGCTTCTCCGTTGGCCTTGTATCTGTCAAATGCTGACACTAGTGTAGAGGCGTATCTGGCTGGTGCTGTTGATGTGAGTTGATGCCATATTTCAGGCGTTGTCCTCACTTTCTCAGGGTCATGGCTTTGTGGGTCGTTAAAAACACAGTTAGGGTCATACAACATTTCCACCACGGCTATTTCCCTCAAATACTGGATACCCTGTTGAACTGTATCCCATCTTTTCGTCACAGGCTTCAAGCCGCTTTTGAAGGGGTACCTTTCCTTCACGGCTGCTAATACTCGTTCCCAGAGGGAGGCAGCCCCATCCAGACATCGACTAATTGCTCTGTCAATAGCTGGATCTCTGGCAATGGCTCCTAGTTGGCGAGCTTCATTACCATCTAGAGACAAGCTACTGGCCCCGTCGTCCCAACAGTGAACTAACCAGGAAACGATAGTTTCATTTGGGCGCCGTGTAAATTCCTTTCTTGAGCCTTGGATTTCAGTCATCTTCAGAGGCCGACGAGTAGTAATAGAAACTTCCTCTTCATCACTCTCTTCTGCATGTCTCTTGGTTTTTCCTTTTGCCTTTCTTGATTTTGGTGGTTCCAAGGAGGAACCACCTCCTCCTCCTCCTCTTCTTTTTCCCGTTCTAGACGCGAGGACACTCGTTTCCATTTCTTGCCCTCCACAGGGGCAACTGACATTGTTACTGGTGTCTCCTGTAATTGATCAGATTTGACTTGGAGATTCTGCCCTTTGGCTTGAACCTCAGCTCGGAAACTGTCTCTCTTCAAAACAGTATTATATAGGGCACGGTAAGCACAAGCCAAACCCCAAATAAGTTGTACCTCCTTAGATTTACCTAAGCCGCACTGCCCCTGTCTCAAATACTGGCTAAGTTTCTGGGGATCCCACAGGTGCTCAAGAGTGAAATCCCATGACATTGCGGGTCCCCATGCTTCTAAGATTTTTCCTAAACCTCTCCATATTCTCTGCCAGTCAGCATTCTCTGGTTTTGGAGGAGACTCCTTCCGCTTACTATTCCTGTATTGGAATACATTCATGAAAAGTGATATGAACAGGACTAATGCGCCCACAAGCATGAAAATTAGCTCAGCATTGGAGTAACGTCTGATAAACCAAGAGGAAAACCTGGAAACTGGTTTGAACATCGTATGGTTTGTAAAATTAGCCATTTCATCCGGGATGCAAGTGTCAAAATCCATATCGTACCACCTTGCATATAGGTACCAATATAGGTACCATACAGGCGTCTCCGTCAGTGCCCTTATTTGGTTATATATGAACACAATTCCACAACAAGTAATTATGACATTGATGATTGGCCAGTAGGTCGCGAGTAACACCATAGCTTTTAATCCCTTACTCAGAGCTCCCACGAAAAAGAGTGGGTTCATCGCTGGTTTCTGCTCAAAAAGGGTTAATGAATTGAAACTAACAAGAGGGGGGGGGGGGGGAAGAAAAAAAGCACTACCCAGACTAAGCAGTGCTCAAAGTTTACAAATATCCCAGAATACTGACAGTACGCCTGGTCTTTCAAGGTCAAGTTTTCCAGCACAAAAACCTGAACTACTGATAATGCTCCCTAACGAAGCTCTCTAAGAGCAGAGAGCGAGATTCGTTCTAAGAGCCAAAAACACACACAAAAAAAGGGCAGCTATGCCCGCATTCTCCACCAAAATCTGTCACGGAATTAACTAGATCAGTTTATGCCCGTGACAGGGGGCAGTAGGCCCCTGCTCTCCCCACCCCCCGCCTGGCCCCACAAAATGGGAAGGAAGGAAGGGGGAAAAAAACAGCGGCAACAATCTATGGAGGTAAACTTATTTTACTAACTATGATATCGGAATGCAAAATAATACAATATAATTCAATCTAATTGAAATTGAGACTAATAAATCAAATAAGATATGAGAGAGAGTTCCCGAGACCGAGTCAAACCTGAAAAAGCTTGGAACAGCTAGGAAAGCACCCTCCAGCACCCACTGCCAGGCAGTAAGAGACCGCCCCCCCGAAGGGTCAGATCCCATGACTTCCGTAATGTATAGGGATAGGTACGTAGAATTAGAGCATTAACACTTTAATTCCAGTACATGATGTTTTGATGTGGAATATTGAAAATCAAAAAAACCCAAACCATGACACAGGTGACGCTGAAGAAGCAGAAGGAGATGGCGCTCTTGCCAAGGATGATGCTGGGGAAGCGGAAGGAGAGGGTGCTGCGGCTACGGACAACACTGGAGATGTAGAAGGAGAGGACGCTCCCAAGACGTACGACACTGGAAAGAACAACTGAGATGGTGCTCCGGTGATGGACGACGCTGCAAAGGGCAACAGAGAGAGCGCTCCAGCAATGGTCAATGCTGAAGAGGGCAATGTTGAGGGTGCTCCCGTGACGGATGACGCTGAAGAAGTAGGAGAGGGCACTCCAGTGAGGGTTGATGCTGGACAAGCCAAAGGAGAGGGTGCTCCCGCAGCTGACAACGTTGGAGATGGCAATGGAGAGGGCACTCCTGCAGCGGACAATGCTGAAGTGGGCAGTGTGCCAAGGGATGATGCTGGAGAAACAGAAGGAGAGGGTTATCCTGAAGCAGACGACGCTTGAAAGAAGAATGGAGAGAGCGCTCCCGTGACGGATAACGCTGGAGACGGCAATGGAGAGGGTGTGGCGGACAATGTAGGAGAGGCGTGCTCCCGTGATGGGTGATGGTGGACAGGGCGGTGGAGAGCCTTGCTCCCACGTTTGGCGACGGTGGAGAGGGCGGTGGAGAGGCTTGATCCCATGATGGGCGACGGTGTAGAGGCTTGCTCCCGCGATGGGAGACGGTGGAGAGGGAGGTGGAGATGGCAGTGTAGAGGCTTACTCCGCTATGGGAGACGGTGGAGAGGGCGGTGGAAAGCATTGCTCCCGCAATGGGCGACAGCGGAGAGCGTGGTGGAGAGGCTTCTTCCTGCGCTGGGCGGCGGTGGAGAGGCATGCTCCCACGCTGGGCGGCGGTGGAGAGGCGTGCTCCCGCGATGTGCAATGGTGGAGAGGGCGGTGGAGAGGCTTTCTCCCGCGATGGGTGACGCTGGAGAGGGAGGTGGAGAGGCTTGGTCCCACGATGGGCGACGGTGGAGATGGCGGTGGAGTGGTTTGCTCCCGCGATGGGTGACGGTGGAGAGGCTTGCTCCCGCGCTGAACGACGGTGGAGAGGGCAGTGGAGCCGCTTGCTCCCGCAATGGGCGACGGTGGCGAGGGCGGGGGAGATGCATGCTCCCACGTTGGGCGATGGTGGAGAGGCTTGCTCCCGCGCTGTGCGGCGGTGGAGAGGCTTGCTCCTGCGCTGGGCGGCGCTGGAGAGGGTGCGCGCTGGGCTTGCCTCCCGCCGATTGCAATTGGTTGGGAGGGGTGGTGGAGAGGCTTGGTCCCGCACTGGGCGGCGCTGGAGAGGGCGGTGGAGCGGCTTTTCTCCACAATGGGTGACGGTAAAGAGGCTTGCTCCCGCGATGGGCGACGGTGAAGAGGGCGTTGTAGAGGCTTCGCTATAGCGATGTTAATGAAGAGTTTCCAGTGATGGATGGGGGAGGCTTGCTTCCGTGAGGATGACGGTGGAGAGGCTTGCTCCGCAGGACGACGAGAGGGGAGGCGGTGGGGGGTGGAGAGCTTGCTCCCCGCTGACGATGGAGAGCCTGCTCCGCGGGACGACGGCGGAGATGGCGGTGGAGAGGCTTCCTCCCGTGATGGGCGATGGTGGAGAGCTTTGCTCCCGATATGGGTGACGGTGGAGAGGGTGGTGGAGAGGTTTGCTCCCGCGATGGGCGACGGTGGAGAGGGCGTTGAGATGCTTGCTCCCGCGACGGGCGGCGACGGGTATGACTTTCCCATTTTTTTTTCTCTCCTTTTTTTTTTTTTTTTTTTTTTTTTTTTTTTTTTTTTTTTCTCTTTTTCTTTCTCTTTCCTTATCTCTTTTTTCCTTCTCCCCTATCCCTTTCTTCTTTCTTTTTTCCCTCTTTTTACTCTCTGTTATTTGGTGGCGGGTGGAATGAGAGGCTTGCTTCCCTTGCTACGGGCGATGGTGGAGAGGCTTGCTCCCACGACGGGTGACGGTGGAGACCCTTGCTCCCGCGATGGGTGGGAAGGTTTTGCCAGGAGTTCGTTGGACAGTGGTTTGCTCCCGCGATGGGTGACAGTGGAGAGGCTTGCTCCCGCAGTGGGTGATGGTGGCGAGGGCGGTGGAGATGCATGCTCCCACGATGGGCGACGGTTGAGAGGCTTGCTCCTGCGCTGGGCGGCGCTGGAGAGGCGTGCTCCCGCGATGGGCGGCGGTGGAGAGGCTTGCTCCTGTGCTGGGCGGCGGTGGAGAGGCGTGCTCCCGCGATGTGCAATGGTGGAGAGGGCGGTGGAGAGGCTTTCTCCCGCGATGGGCGACGCTGGAGGAGGGCGGTGGAGAGGCTTGGTCCCACGATGGGCGCTGGTGGGAGGCTTGGTCCCATGATGGGTGACGGTGCAGAGGGCAGTGGAGTGGTTTGCTCCTGCGATGGGTGACGGTGGAGAGGCTTGCTTCACGCGCTGAAGACGGTGGGTGAGAGTGGGTGGTGGAGCCCACCATGCTCCCCGCCGATGGGGGGAAGGTGGCGAGGGAGGGTGGGAGTGCTGCTCCCATGTTGCGCGAAGGAGGAGAGCTTGCCTCTGGCTGGTCGGCGGTGTGAAGAGGCTTTGCTCCCTCGTTTGGGTGGCTGTGGAGAGGCTTGCTCCTGCGCTGGGCTGGCAGTGGGCCGTGGATGGAGAGGCGTGATCCTGTGACGGCGGCAGTTGAGGCGTGCTCCCGCCGAGGCGGGCAAGTGCGAGTGGAGCGGCGTGCTCACGCGACGGGCGGCAGTTGGTACGGAGGGCGGTGGTTCTTGTGAGCGGCTTTCTCCCGCGATGGGCTCGCTGGAAGGGCGCGTGGAGCCGCTTGTTTCCACATATGGGCAACGTTGAAGAGGCTTGCCCTGCGAGGGCCAATGGTGAACGCGGGCGTTTGCAGAAGAAAGCTTCCCCGCTAATGGGCAACAGAGTATAGTGCAGTGGAGAGGCTTTCTCCCGTGATGGACGACGGTGGAAAGGCTTGCTCCCGCGATGGGCAACGGTGGAGAAGCTTGCTCCCGCGATGGACGACAGCGGAGATGGCAGTGGAGAGGCTTCCTCCCTCGGTGAGCGACGGTGGAAACGGCGGTGGAGAGGTTTGCTCCCACGATGGGAGACGGTGGAGAGGGTGGTTGAGATGCTTGCTCCCGTGATGGGCGACAGTGGAGATGGCGGTGGAGAGGGCTTGCTCACGTGATGGTGCGAAAAAGTCGAGTTCCATGCTCCTGAGATGTGGGGGTGACTGCGGAGAGGGCGTTGCTAACGCGACAGGGACGCGGCGGAGAGCCTTTGCTCTTGCGACGTGGTGTCAGGCCAGGACCTTGCTACTGCGGACGTTCGGTGTCGCAGAGAGCCTATCGCTCCCGAAACGGCGAAAGTGGAGAGCCATTGTCCCGCGACCAGCGACGTGGCTCGAGGGGGTGGAGTGCGGCTTACTCCGCTGAGCGGTGACGGTACAGGTGCCGTTTGTCGAGTGATTGGCCCCACCATTGGTTGACAGTGGAGAGGTTGCTTCCCGCGCATGGGCAACAGTGGAGAAGCTTGCTCCTCGATGGACGACAGTGGAGATGGCAGTGGAGAGCTTGCTTCCCGCGGTTGGGCAACGCTGGACGGAGGGCGGTGGAGAGGTTTGCTCCCTGCGCTGGTGACGGTGGATAGAGGGCGGTGGATGGAGGATTTTATGCCTTTTTTTTTTGTGGTTTTCTTTTTTTCGTTCTCTTCTTTCGCTCGTTTTTTCTCTTTCTTTTGGACTGTGTGGAAGAGGCGTGCTCTCAGTGATAGGTAACGGATTGGAGAGGCGCCTCCCGCGGACTGGCGCGAAGGTGGTTGGGAGGTGCGTTGAGAGGCTTGCTCCCACGTTGGACGACGGTGGAGAGGCTTGTTCCCACGTTGGGCGACGGTGGAGAGGCTTGCTCCCGCGATGTGCGACAGTGGAGAGGTGTGCTCCCGCGATGGGCGACGGTCGAGAGTGCAGTGGAGAGGCTTGCTCTGGCGATGGTGGAGAGCCTTCCTCCCTCGACGTGCGACGGTGGAGAGCCTTGCTCCCGCAACGGGTGACGGCGGAGGCCGCTCGCTCCGAAACGGGTGACCCCGGCGCGATCGAGGGCGGATGGAGAGCGTTACTCCCGCGTCACGGCGTATGGAACGAGACAGCTCCGCCCTCCCGATATTAGCCGCGTGACAGCAGAGTGTCCTGCCTCACAATGCGGCGACCACCAGTGAGCAGCCTTGCTCCCGAAATGGGCAACGGTGGAGAGGGCGTTGGAGAGGCGTACCCCCGCGATGGACGACGGTGCAGAGTGCCGTGGGAGGATTGCTCCCGCCCTTGGTGACGATGGATGAGGCTTTTCCCGCGATGGGCCAACGGTGTTTGGAGAAGGCTGCTCTGCGATGGACGACAGCAGAGAAGACAGATGGCAGTGGATGAGGCTTGCTCCCGCGGTGGGCGACGCTGGAGAGGGCGGTGGAGAGGTTTGCTCCAGCGATGGGCTGAGGTTGGAGAGGGTGGTTTGGAGCCGACGCTTTGGGTCCTTGATGTGGTGCAACAGTGGATGAGGCTTGCTCCACGTATTGGGCTGATGGCGGGAGGAGGCCCTGCTCCCGCGATAGGCGAAGGTGGAGGTATTGCGTCTGGAGAGGCTTGTTCCCACGTTGGGAGACGTTGGATAGGCGTGATGCTACCGGGATGGGGACTGCGTGGACGAGTACGCATAGTGCCGAGAGAAGCTTTGTCTGGTGATCGGTGGAGAGACTGGCTCTGACGTGTTTGAATGGTGGAGAGCATCACTCACGAAACGGGAAGAAAGCGTGAGAGACATCGACTCATGCCGGAAGGCTCGCGCGGAAGGCTCAGGAGAGGGCTGTGGAGCGGTCTTCGTCAAGAGATGGGATGAAGGCGGAGAGGGTATTGCGCTCATGCGATGGAAACAGTGTGCGGAGGGCTCGTGGAGTGGTTTTGGTTACATGAAAGATGGTGACGGTGGAGAGGGCTGGAAGTGGTTTTGATCACGAGATGGGTCGAGGTGGCAGAGTATTGTACAGCACATGCTGAAAGAAGGTGGAGAGGGCGTGTGGAGTAGCATTGATCACGAGATGGGAGACCGGTGGCCCTGAGGTCGGTGGAGATGCATGTAACACGTTGGGCAACGGTTTTTGATTGAGGATTGCTCAAGAATTGTGCGGTTTCTATTGCTGGAGAGTCTTGACTACTCGAAATGGGCTGCGGTCGGAGAGCCTTGCTAAACGTGAAGGGACGGCGGTTTTGAAGAGGGTTGCTCCACGCTGGGAGGGCGCTGGAGAGGCGTGATACCGCGCTGGGACGGCGCTGGATCGAGGGCGGTGGATGGAGCGGCTTGCTTTGTTTCCACATGGTCGCGACGGGTTGATGTGAAGAGGCTCCTTGCTCCCACGATGGGCGCCAGTGAAGAGGGCGTGCAGAGGCTGCGTCTCTCTATGGGCGGACAGTGTTTGTATAGTGCAGTGTGAGAGCTTTCTCCTGTGATGGATGCCGGTTGACTACGGCTTGATAACACGATGGACAACTGGTGGAGGGAGTTGGAGAGTGGCGTTTTTAGAGGACTTAGTCCCGAGATGGGCCGAGGTGTTGGGAGAGGCTTTCTCGTGATGGGTGACGGTGGAGAGCCCTTGTTTACCACACGACCGGGGCGGTTATGGCGGAGTTGCCTGCTTCGTGACAGGAGTTGAAAAGTGGAGAGCCCGCTACACGTGTTGTGCGAACGTGGGAATGAGAGGGCTGATGGACAAGATTTTTGCTCCCGCATTTGGTGACGGTGGAGAGGATTGTTCCGCGGGGCAAACCAGTGGAGAAGCTTGCTCCTGCAATGGTGATGACCAGCGGAGCAGATTGGCAGTGGACGAGGTTGCTCCCGCGGTGGCGCCTCTGTGACGGTGGAGAGGGCAGGGGAGACGGATTGGTCCTGCTAGTGAGCGAACGGTTTGATGAGAGGCGTGCTCCCACGATACGGTGACAGTTCGACCAGTGGGGGGCGCTGCGAGAGGGCTTGCTCCCGCTACAGGCGATGGCAGAGAGCCTCGCTTCTGCGACGGGTGACGGCGGAGAGGGCGGTGGAGCGGCTTACTCCCGCGATGGGCAACGGTGGTTTGGAGGGGCTGTACTTTGCAGATTGGGCTCTACGGGCAGAGGGCCTGCGCAGTTGTTTGCTTGCCGCGAATGACGTGTTGACGGTGGATGGAGAGGGCGGTTGAGATGCTTGCTCCCGTGGTGGGCGACAGTGGCGGGACCTCGGTTGAAGAGGGTGACACCGCGACTGGAGCGAAAGTGAGAGGCGTGCTCCCACGCTGGGCGACGCTGGCTGGAGAGCGCGCTGCTACCACGATGGGAGGCGCTTGGATTCGAGGGATGTGGTGAGATGAGCCTTGTTACCGCGACGGTGCGATCGGCGACGGTGGAGAGAGCCTTGCTCCCGCGACGGGCGAAAGTGGAGAGCCTTGCGCACGTTGCTATGGCCGTCGTGTGGGCGCGGCCTCTGCTTCCGGCGACGGTGGAGTGGGCGGTGGAGAGGCTTACTCCCGCAATGGGCGATGGTGAATAGTGCCGTGGAGAGGATTGCTCCCGCCATTGGTGACGGGGGCGGCAGAGGCTGCTCCCGCCATTGGTGACGGTGCAGAGGCTTGTCTCCCGCCGCTGGTCAACAGTGGAGAAGCTTGCCCTGGATGGAACGGAAGTGGAGGATGGCGGTGGAGAGAGGTGTGGCTCCGTGACGGGCGCCGGTCTTCTCAGAGGCGTGCTCCCCCGCGCTGGGCGGCGGTGGTGGCGGCCTCGCCTCCGTGGAGACGGATGCACAGCGCGAATGTTTTTTCTTGTTGCGATGGCAGTGGAGAGGCGTGCTCCCCGCGCTGTGCAACGGTGGACCGCGGGCGGGCTTTTTTAGAGAGGCTTTCTCCCGCGAGTGGGTGAGGCGGAGAGGGGTGGTGGAGCAGCCTTGTTTCCACAATGGGCAACGTGTGTTGAAGAGGCTTGCCCCTGCGATGGCGGGGGCGGACGTGATGAAGAGGCCGTGGCAGAAGCTTCCTCCAATATGGGCAACAGAGTATAGTATGTGCATGTGGAGAGGCTTTCTCCGTTTGTATGGACGACGGTTTGGATAAGCTTTTGTACCGCGATGTGCAACGGTTTGCGAATAGCTTTCCTTGGTTGGTCGACGGTGGAGCGGCGCGATCCCGCGACGGGCGACGGTTCAGAGTGCCGTGGACGATGGATGCTCCTGCCTATTTGGTGACGATGGACGAGGGCTTGCTCCCACGGATGGGCAGCGTTGTAGAAGCGCTCCTGCGATGTGATGACAGCGGACGATGGCCGTTGGAGTGCGTGCTCCCCTGGTGGGCGCCGCTGGCAGTTGGACGGCGAGGGCGGTGGAGAGGTTTTGCCTCCCGCGATGAGGTGACGGGTGGAGCGGGCGCGGTGGAGACGCTGGTCCTGCTTGTGGGGACGGTGGAGAGGCTTCGCTCCACGATAGTTGACAGTCTGACTCGAGCCCTTCTCGAGGGCGCTGCAGAGGCTCTTGATTCCGCGATGGGCGACCATGGATAGTGCAGTGGAGAAGCTTGTTCCTGCATTGGGTTCGGTTGGAACAGGCTTGCTCCTCCGTGTGGGCGACGGCTGGACGATGGATGAGGTCTTGCTCCTGCGTTGGGCGACGGGTTGGTGGAAGTACTTGGGAGCAAGTGGCGTCTCCCGCGTTGGGGCGCCGGTTGGATGGCGAGGCGAGCTTCCTGATGAGGTGAGCATAAAACAAGTGGAGAGAGCCTTGCTCCCGCATCATGGGCGACTGGAATGAGAGGCCTTGCTCAGCAAACAGGCGACGGTGGAAGTGGGCCGGAGTGAGCAGGCTTACTAACTACATAGGGCGACGTGCAGCGTTCCTGCAGAGTTGCCGTGGAGAGGATTTGTTTTTCACAACACAGCTCCCGCCATTGGTGACCAGTTAGAGAGGCTTGCTCCCGCGATGGGCACAGTGGAGAATACTTGCTCCTGCGATGGACGGACAGCGGAGATGGCCGTGGAGATGAGTGGTAGAGGCCTTTCTCAAGCGTGTGTTTCGGTGACGTGGACTTATCGTGAGGGCAGGTGGAAGAGGTTTGCTCCCGCAGATGGGTGACGGTGGGAGAGGGCGGTGGAGATGGCTTGGTCTGCTTGTGGGCGCAGGGTTGGAGAGGGTGCTCCCGCGCTAGTTGAGTTTGAGAGGGCGATTTGAAGAGGCCCTTAGTTCCCACGATGGGCAACGCTGCGATAGTGCCAGTGGAGGGCTTGCTCCCGTTGGGCACGGTTGGACAGATGGCTTTTGCTCCGCTCTGAGCGACGGTGGAGAGGGCCACTCATGCTTTGGGTGCCGGTGGAGAGGCGGAGCTCCCCGCAATGGTCGACGGAGTGGAGAGGCGGGAGCTTGGCTCCCACCGTCTGGTCGATGGTGGAGAGGCGAGCTCCCACGATGGGCGACGCTGGAGAGGCGTGCTCCCACGATGGCGCGCGCTGAGTGTGAGAGGGCCTGCTTTGGTGGCAGGAGCCTTGCTACTGCGACGGCGGACGGTGTGGAGACGGAGGGCCTTTGCTCCGCGGGGGACTGGCGCTGAAAGTGGGAGGAAAGTGGAGAGCCTTGCGCACGTGATGGGCGTCGGTGGAGAGCCTTGCTCCGGCGACGGTGGAGTGGGCGGTGGAGAGGCTTACTCCCGCAATGGGCGATGGTGAATAGTGCCGTGGAGAGGATTGCTCCCGCCATTGGTGACGGGGCAGAGGCTTGCTCCCGCCATTGGTGACGGTGCAGAGGCTTGCTCCCGCGATGGTCAACAGTGGAGAAGCTTGCTCCCGCGATGGACGACGGTGGAGATGGCGGTGGAGAGGTGTGCTCCCGCGACGGGCGACGGTCTAGAGGCGTGCTCCCGCGATGGGCGACGGTGGAGAGCCTCGCTCCCGTGACGGATGACAGCGGAGATGGCAGTGGAGAGGCGTGCTCCCGCGATGTGCAACGGTGGAGAGGGCGGTAGAGAGGCTTTCTCCCGCGATGGGTGAGGCTGGAGAGGGTGGTGGAGCAGCTTGTTTCCACAATGGGCAACGGTGAAGAGGCTTGCCCCTGCGATGGGCGACGGTGAAGAGGGCGTGGCAGAAGCTTCCTCCCAATATGGGCAACAGAGTATAGTGCAGTGGAGAGGCTTTCTCCCGTGATGGACGACGGTGGAAAGGCTTGCTCCCGCGATGGGCAACGGTGGAGAAGCTTGCTCCTGCGTTGGGCGACGGTGGAGAGGCGAGATCCCGCGACGGGCGACGGTTCAGAGTGCCGTGGAGAGGATTGCTCCTGCCATTGGTGACAATGGAGAGGCTTGCTCCCACGATGGGCAGCAGTGTAGAAGCTTGCTCCTGCGATGGATGACAGCGGAGATGGCAGTGGAGGGCTTGCTCCCCTGGTGGGCGACGCTGGAGAGGGCGGTGGAGAGGTTTGCTCCCGCGATGGGTGACGGTGGAGAGGGCGGTGGAGAGGGTCACTGCTTGGTGACGTGGAGAGGCTTTGCTCCCACGATGGGCAAAGGGGGGAGGCTTATTCCGCGATGGGCGGACCAGGATATGCAAGGTGGAGAAGCTTGCTCCCAGGGTGGGAACGCGGGGGGGCGCGGTGGAGAGGTTTGCTCCTGCGGTTGGGGACGGTGGAGGGCGTGTCCCGGATAGGTGGGACCCGTTGAGGAGCGCGGGGATGGAAAGGCTTGCTCCCGCGATGGGCAACTGGAGAGGGGTGAGAGGCTTCTCCCGCGTTCGGAGAGGGTGGGGAGCCGCTTGTTCCGGGCCGGGTGGAGAGGCTTGCCCTGCGATGGCGAGGGAAAGTGGAGAAAGCCCTCCCTATCCCGTGAGGGCGGGAAGCGTGTGGAAGGGAGCTTGCTCCCCGATGGGCAACGGTGGGAAGGGGGGCGCGAAGGTTCCCCGCGACGGGCGACGGTTCAGAGTGCCGTGGAGAGGATTGCACCTGCCATTGGTGACGATGGAGAGGCTTGCTCCCGCGATGGGCAACAGTGGGGAAGCTTTCTCCTGCGTTGGACGACAGCGGAGATGGCAGTGGAGAGGCTTGCTCCCGAGGTGGGCAACGCTGGAGAGGGCGGTGGAGAGTTTGCTCCTCGATGGTGGAGGTGGGAGGGAGGGCGGTTGAGGACGGGAAAGGCTTGCTCCCGGCGTGGCAACCTGGATAGGGCATGTGGAGAGGTGCTCCCCTCGAGGTGGACGGTGGAGAGGGCCCGGTGGGAAGGGGAGGCGCCTCCCCGCGCGGGCGAGGGGAGAGGCTTGCTCCCTGCGGGAGGGGAGAGCCCTGCTCCCCGAGGGGCGAGGTGGAGAGGCGTGGCCTCCCGGGGAGGGGAGGGGAGTCCCCACCCGGGTGAGGGCCGTGGGGGAGAGGGTACGTGGAGAGGCTTGCTCCCCGATGGGCAAGTGAGAACTTGCTCCTGGTGGAGACAGCGGAGATGGAAGTGGGAGAGGCTTTGCTCCCGCGGTGGGCGACGGCGGAGAGGGCGTGGAAGAGGTTTGCTCCTCGGGGGTGACGGTGGAGAGGGCGGTGGGAGCTTGCTGGTCCACTGCTGTTGGGGCTGTGGAGAGGCCTGCTCCCGACGGGATGGTTAGAGGAGTCGAATGGAAGGGGTCCGCACTCGGAAGGGCAATCGGGATGGGATGGAGAGGCTTGCTCCAAGTTGGGCACGGTGGAGAAAACTTCTCCATGTTTTCGATGGAGAGGACGCGGAGGGCAAGTGGAGAGGCGCTCCCGCGGTGGGGCCAGGAACGGTGGAGAGGGCCGCGCGGGGGGGGGGGGGCGGGGGGCTTTGGAACGGTGGTGGGGCTGTGGAAGGCGGCTCCCTTGGAGGGGACGTGGAAAGGTGCTCCCCGGAAGGGCAATCTGGATAGTGCAGTGGAGAGGCTTGCTCCCGTTGGGGGACGGTGGAGAGGCTTGCTCCGTGGGCGAAAGTGGAGG
>JADANK010000594.1:0-29701 GCA_021292215.1 Lophura nycthemera
TTACATACCCCACTTCATTATTGATGATCCAGACCAAGAACATGATCCTGAGAGAGTCAGGTGTATACGAAATATGTGGTGTCTATTCACAAAGACTGCCAGAAAGGTATGCCAGTACATTTGCAGCAGTGTATGGCAGAGGGGAAAGAAGAGTCATTATAAATGAACTGATTAATAAACTTTGAGATACATTTAAGCCCTCTACAAGCTTGTGTTTCAGCCATAGCAAAATTAGCTGAAAAACTGGAAAGAATCAGATACATCCAATGGGGACCAGAATTCTCAAAACAGCCTACTGGAGGGGCTGATCAAACCGGTTTCCACCCAACCTGCATCATCCAATGTCTCAACTATCAAAAGAAGATGTCCTCCTGCTGTAGTAAGTGACAACAGTAAGACTGTGTCACATATTGCCTTGTGGCGTTACCTATGTGACCATGGAGAAGATATGAAGAAGTGGCATAAAAAACCCACTCTTACTCTTCAAGCATGGGTAAAAGAATTACAAGACAGATCAATCACCAAGGTGAACTTCTCCAAAAAGGTGACTGCTTCAATTACTGCAGGACTTGGCAATAGCTGTAAGAACAACAGAGATAACAAATGAAGGGGCCCTGCCCCCAACCAGGGGAGGCAAAGGGATAATAGAGTGTATTGCACAGTGTGGATTCAATGGCTTGGCACATCAGAACCACAGAAATATAAGGCCCTGGTGGACACTGGTGCACAGTGCACTCTAATGCTCTTGAGTCACCAAGGGACAAAATCAATTTATATTCATGGGATGATGGGAGGTTCCCAAGAGTTGACTATGATGGAGGCCAAAATATTTGTGAGACTTTTGCCAAGTCTCACATAAGACTGGCAAAAACATCTTATTGTGACTGGGCCAGGGGCTCCGTATATACTTGGTACTGATTACCTCAGAAGGGGATATTTTAAGGATCTCAAGGGGCATTGATTGGCCTTTGGAATAACTGTTGTAGACACAGAAGGCATTAAGCAGCTATCTTGTTTTGCCTGGCCTGTCAGAAGATCTGTATGTTGTGGGGTTCCTGCCAGTAAGAGAGCAACAGGTACCGATTTCTACAAAAACAATGCACAGATGGCAGTACTGCACCAACAGGGATTCCTTGTTCTCCATTCATGAGTTGATTCATCAACTTGAGAGTCAGGGAGTGATAAGCTAAACTCACTCACCTTTTAATAGTCCCATATGGCCAGTGCGTAAATCCAGTGGAGAATGGAGGCTGACATTAGACTTCCATGGACTGAAGTCACACCCCTACTGAGTGCTGCTGTACCGTACATGTTAGAACTTCAATAATAACTGGATTCAAAAGCAGCCACATGGTATTCCACCACTGACACTGCTAACATCTTCTTTTCCATTTCTTTGGCCACAGAATGTAGGCCACAGTTTGCTTCCACCTGGAGGGGCGTTCAGTATACCTGGAATCATTTGCCCCAGGGGTGGAAACACACCCCAGCAATTTAGCATGGGTTGATCCAAACTGCACTGGAACAGGGCAGTGCAAGATGGATGTCATCACATTCCAATGGATATGATCAACAAAATCATTGCAATTTCTCTGCCCACTAATAAGAAAGAAATACAAACTTTTCTAGGCATAATGGGCTTTTGGGGAATACCTACTCTCACTGTAAGCCCCTTTTATCAGGTGACATGGAAGAAGTATAATTTCATGTGGGGTCCTGAGCAGCAGCAGGTTTTTGAGCAGATTAAGCAGGAGATAGCCTGTGTCATGGCCCTGGTGCCAGTATGGACTGGACAGGATGTAAAGAACATCCTCAACATTGGTGTTGCAGAGAAAGGTCCCACTTGGAGTTGGTGGCAAAGAGCCTCAGGAGAGACTTGAGGCCGACCTCAGGGATTCTGGAGTAGAGTGTACAGGGGATCTGAAGAGTGCTATACTCGAACTGAAAAGGACATCTTAGCTGCGTATGAAGGGATTTGGGCTTTTTCTGAAGTAATCAGGACTGAAACGCAGCTCTGTGAGAATCCTTCTTTTTTTTTTGGCTCAAAGCTTGCTTCCTGAGGTATTTCTTGTGATAAGACTGACTTGTCTAGGAGATGAGTGATGGGTGTTGCTGTGTGGCAATCAACATCACTGTGTGGAAAATTTTAGCTGTTTGCCTCTGGAAGATAGTGCACAGGAGTGTTTACTGGTGGAAGATCAAGCCTGTGACTAAATAACTCCAGCTTCCTATGGGAAACTGGAGGATGATGCCATTGTATCCTGAGAAGGCAAGATACAAGTTGGCACCTCCCTGCTCCCTCTTATCTGCTGGCAAGGCCAGGAAGATAGGAACAAAGGAGTTTCCGCTAAGATCCCAAAGCAAGAAGCTGCCACTCCAAGGAGAGCTGACTCAACCACTTTGGATTTGAGCTGCCACTCCAAAGACAGCTGACTCGACCACTTTGAAAGCATTGAAAAGGAGCCATCATCGCCATGGTCACCGTCGTTGTCGTCAACAACAGAACAACAACGCCAAATGACCCACCACTACTGAAGATCAATGGCTGAACTACAAACCACGCTGGATCCATGGTGGTGACTATCTCCCTCTTGCTTCCTAGAAAGACTCCTTGCTTCTTCTTTCCTATCTTTTCTATCGCCCTCCTTCCCTTCCCCATTACCCTAATTCATAATAGCATCCGTCCTCCCCTTCCCCATCTCCCTAATTAAGATCTGTGATAAACTGGTTGGACCAACATTTGAACCGTTGTTTCTTAATCTCATGCTGAGTATACAGATATTAAAAGAACCTCTTCTCCCTCCTATAAATTGGAGTGAGACAAGCTCCTTCTAACACCTTGACTGCCAGGGATAAACTGGATGTTCAAGGGAGATTTCCTCTATCTATTATGCTATTGATGTCACTTTAAGTAAGTGGATTGCACTGATTACACTATGAACTCGGGTGGGGAACCTCAATCATACAAGAATCCTTGAGGTGATCATGGACTGGCCTGAAGGCAAAAAGTTTGTAACATCACCAGCAGAATAGGTATTGCGAGCTAAAGAAGCCCCACATACAATGAACTACCAGAAAATGAAAAGAAATATGCCCTGTTCACGGATGGATCATGTTGTACTGTGGGGAAGCATCACAGATGAAAGGTGCTGTATGGAGCCCCACACAACAAGTTGCAGAGGCCACTGAAAGGAAAGGAGAATCAAGCCAATTTGCAGACGTAAAGGCTGTCCAGTTGTTCTTAGATGTTGTTGAACAGAAGAGGTGGCCAGTGCTTTATCTTTATACTGACTTATGGATAGTGGCAAATGCCTTATGGGGGTGGTTACAGTGGTAGGAACAAAATAACTGGCGAAGAAGGGGTAAACCTATTTGGGCTGCTGAACTGTGGAAAGACATTGCTGCCCAAATAAAGAATTTGGTTGTAAATGTGTGTAGATGCTTATGTGCCCAAGAGTCGGGCTACTGAAGAACAGAAAAATAGCAATCAAGCTGCCAAAATTGAGGTGGCTCAAATAGACTTGGAGTGGTAACACAGGAGTGAATTATTTCTAGCTCAGTGGGCCCATGAGACTTTGTGCCATCAAGGAAGAGATGCAACATATAAGTGGGCTAGAGACCGAGGGGTGGACTTAACTATGAATGCTATTGCACAGGTTATCCATTACTGTGACACATGTGCTACAATTAAACAAGCCAAGAGGATGAAACCTCTTTGAGGGGGAGGGTGATGGCAAAAGCATAAATATGGGGAGGCATGGCAGGTTGACCATATCAACTGGCTACGATCTCGCAGTGGTAAGCATTATGTGTTTACCAAGATGGAGGCGACCACCATCATGGGTGGCTTGAAACGTATGCAGTAACCCATGCTACCGCTCGAAACTCCAGATTAGGTCTCAAGAAACAAGTCCTGTGGTGACATGGCACTCCAGAAAGAATTGAGTCAGATAATGGAACTCATCTCAAAAATTATCTTGTAAATACTTGGGCCAAAGATCATGGCATTGAGTGGATTTTATCATATTCCCTACCATGCACAGCCTCTCGTAAAATTGAATGACACAATGGGTTGTTAAAACCATGTTGAAAGAAATGGGTGATGGAACATTTAAGCACTGGGAAAAGCATTTGGCAGAAGCCACTTGTTGGTCAACACTCAAGGATATATGAATAGCAATGGTCCTGCCACCACCCTACATACTGTCAAGGAAGATAAGGTCCCTGTAGTACGTGCAAAGAACATGCTGGGAAAAGCAGTTTGGGTCTTTCCAGCTCCTGAGAAGGGCAAACCTCTTCATGGAACTGTTTTTGCCCAGGGACCTGGGTCCACTTGGTGGATGATGCAGAAAAACAGGGATATTCAATGTGTACCACAAGAGAATTGTTGCTGGGGGAGTGCAGTTGGTAATTCCATGTATATATATACATAGGTTTGTGTGTGGCTGTATTTAATGCTTGTTAATTATTGTTTTTTGTTTGTATATATTAAGCATGATGTAGTGATGTGGAATAAGGGGTGGAATGCTATGGTGCTCCAGTTCCGGGCATCTGTCCAGAAGAGAAGACAAACTACATACTCCAGAACATTTTGTATTCAGAGAGGAGATATAACCCTGGTAAGGTCACAAGACATTCCCTTTTTTGTCTCTCCTCCATGCTGCTCGACCCAACTATACATCACACTTCGGTGTTATGGTGACGCCTTTCCACCTCTCGGACACACACTCATTATATTTGATTTGTTAGCTTCAATTCTAAGTTCTTGTTATCAGTTTCAGTTTTGTTTCCTCTACTAATGACTAGATTGCCTTGTTTGGAGAGCAACAGAAGGAATGCATGGCATAACTTCATCATGATCTGATATATTTTTACATAAAGAATTCCTCAGACTTTGTTTTTCATTTGAGAGAACTAGCTTATCTGCCCCAAAGAAGGGAAAAAAAAGAAAAAAAAGAAAAAAAAGAAAAAAAAGTTGCCATAATAGAAATATGAGAAAAAGCATAGTTTAGAAGAAAAATGGTTGGATAACCAGTATTATGAACAATAGGACATACCAGAGAAAAACTGTAAGCAATATTTATCACAATTTTATTTACACTTTGTTAGGGCTATTTTTCCCCAAAACTAATTGGATCAGAAATAGCATGGAAAAGGTGCCCTATGTTTATTTAGATCTAATAAAACTGGGGTAATAAAATGTAGTATTCATCCACCTGGTGGTGAAGGAGATCATTAAGAAGCCTTTAAGACGTGACTGCACAGTGATGTAGATTCAGCTTCATATATTTGGTGGATGAGGAAGGAAGAGCAAATCTGCAAACCCTAAAATCCTGTCAGAAACAAGCACTTTGTATGAGAACGCATGAAGTCACTGAACATTTCCACCTGTTTAATCTCTTCTGCTTCCAGAAAGCAGACTAATAGGAAATTAGGAGGGAAACTTAACATTTTCAGGTTTCTCAGGTTGTCAGCCCATTCCTAAAATCAGAAGTCACAGAGGTCTGGTGAGATACACCTTAAATCTGTTTCATCAGCTTATGGTCTTCTGTATACACGAAGTATTATAAGCTTATAATATATTTTCTATATTCAGTAGTATTTGAAAACTTTTATGGTGTTTTTCCATGTCAGCAGTAAAACCTACAGGATTATTGCACAGAAACACAAGTCAGTGATGAAACTTGAGAAGCAGCATGAAGCTGTGACAGGGGAGCTACAAGACTCGGTTCTTTATCGAGATCCACTGGGGTGATCAGGAACTGGAACGGGCTCCCCAAGGCTGTAGGCAAGACACTGAGCTGCCAGAGTTCAAGAAGCACCTGGACAAAGCTCTCAGCCTGGCCTGGTATGTGGGAGGCTGTGTGTGGGACCAAGATTTAGACTCGATGATCTTTATGGGTCCCTTCAGGCTCATTCTGTGATTCTGTAATTCATACCAAATCATGAAGAACTGAAGAATATACCTAAAACAGTGAATTTCATTTCATGTTACCTATACATTTAGCAAAAAACAATTCAAATTAAGTCTTAAATGTACAGATATAACTACATCTGTTTAATACAGATGAACAAATGTGTCCAATCTCATCTGGAGAAGCTGGTGTAGAAAAGGGAAAAAATTTCCCAGGAATATAGAATTATATTTGCCATATTGAAAGCAACCAGATGAACAACTGAAAGCTAAATTACAATGATATTAGTCCATATATCTTTAAGATGTTACAGATAGATTATGATTAAAGTATCTAGATGTGGATAAATAAAAAAGGGGTCTGCAGTGATTTAGTAAAAATATACACATATGTAAAAAGAAGAAATTTTTTCCTAGTTTCTTAATCAGCCTTACTCTAAAAAATGAGCATGCTTTCAGATGTATGGGAACAGAAAACATACCTTTGAGTTTAACATCTATAAAGAACTCAGAAGAAACATGATTTGGAGAAAAGACAAAAAGAAAATTCAGTAGAATTTAGACAACTATGACAAGAACAAAGAAACAAACAAACAAAACTTCAAATAAACTAAAATAAATAAATAAATAAATAATAATAATAAAAAAATAATGAATTAATCCTTTCCAAGAACATAAAAATCAACTGGCAGACTTTTAGAGAGAACTATATCCCACAACCAAATGTAACATTTCAAACTCATTTTCTAAATTCTGTAGACATTTCTTACGGATTACTGAAGATGATGCATATCTCTGTAGCCTGTTTTTCTTTGTATTTAGTATTCCAATAAGATCTTCTTATTATAAGCACAAGCAGAGTAATGAAGTAATCATGGGGAGAGGAAAAGTCCTGATAATGACTTTGGTTATCTTATGGCTTTCATGCTGATAGATATAGCCAAGGTATCAGACACTGTTGTAGCACAAATGCATCCCAGAAGCAGCCTTCAGATAGCAGAATGCATGAGAGATAATGACATGACAGCTTCACACTGCCTTGGTTCTCTTTGTGTTCCCTCTCTTCTAAACTTCTTTGAAAAGGAAGCAGTATAAACAGCAACAAATCTTCCGTAAAGAATGCCTGTCTTCACCAGACTCCTGCCTGTGAATCTCAACAAATATTCTCAGATCCTAGCATTTGTAGATCTTCGTATATTTTATGAAGAGATACTGGCAGATGAAATCACAAAATCACAGGATTCTTTGGCTTGGATGGGACCAAGAAGGTAATCTTCTACTGATCACTTTGCCATAAGTATAGATTTCTTTCATTGGATCAGATTGCCCAGAGCTCCATCTGGCCCTGCCATGAACACTTTGGGAGAGGTGACATCCATAGTTTCTACAGGCAGCCTGTTACAGTGCCTCAGCAAACTCATAGTCAATAATTTCCTCCTTATACCTATCCTCTTTTATTTTAAGGCTGTTACATCTTGTCTATGTTCCTTGAAAAAAAGTCCCTCCACAACATTTCTGTATGCTCCCATTTAATAATGAAAGTCACTACAGTGTATCTTCTTCCAGAAGAACAGAACTGACATGAACCTTAAAAATGCAGAAAAATGTATATTTTTATTTTAAAAATGGAAAAAAAAAAAGAAAGAAAGGCAAAGAGCATAACATATCCATTTGCCCCTCTGGCTCTGTCTTAACATGAATTCTTTAATAATTAGAATATACAGTCTGGGTTTCATTACATGAAATTTTTCAGCACATGAAGAAGTTTTTCCTAACTGTCTTTCAAGATGAAGCCACTTGAAGAAGTTTATCTCGAACATAATAAACACTGTTTGACTGTTTGCTTATCATACTGCCTAAACTTATCTTGATATTTGAAGAAAGAAAAGATACATCCAATACAAGAAAACCTTCCCAAAGTGCACAAAAATACAACAAGGTAGACTGCTTAACCATCATAAAATCTTGCTCCTTTTACACAGTGCTTCAACTTCACAAACAACCTGTCACCTAAAAAAGATTCTTTGTTATTTAGTCATTTTCCATAAGTAAACTACCTGTAAAATTAATAAAAATGTTAGGGTCTTATGCTTTTTTGGCATTAGTGGAAAGATTCTTTCTTATTTAATCATTTTCCATATCTAAACTACCTGTAAAATTAATAAAAATGTTAGGGTCTTTGCTTTTTTGGCATCAGTGGAAATTATCTGAAAATATTTTCTGTGTTTTGGAAGCAAGAAGAATAAGTTACATTATGAAAAAAAAAAAAAAAAAAAAAAAAAAAATTCTGATCCAGAATATGCCTCTGTATCACTGTTTAGAGAAAGGTGATATCCAGTATTCACTGGAATTTTTCCATGAACCTTCAGAGATTTCCATTCCATCCCAACCCAATTTTCTCATACCTTTTTAATTTTTTTGGGTTTTGTTGTTTTGTTGTTGTTGTTGTTGTTTTCTTCTTCTGCTGGTGTTCTGCTATTAGTTTGATAAACAGAAGAAAATAAAATATGTAGCATATATTTTAATATATAGCCAATTTAGCCACATATATTCTCTGTGTAGAGAAGAGGGTGATTTATACTGAAAGGAAGAAAGTGGTTTACAGTGTAAGAATACCTGAGAATAAAATTCTACTCTGAAATTCAGAAATAACAGCCAGTGAAGATTGGTATCTACTGATGAGAGTAGCAGTTTATTAGTCATTTGTCATGTAACACTAACATGCTGGATGTCGATTTCTGTTCAGTTACACCGTGAAATCTTATCCATTTTGTTGCTACAAGAGCTATCTACATTCTGTTGAAAGCATTTGCAGACTTAAATAGGCTTTGAAGCATTTTTCTCAATGCGAGTTACTTCTTTTTTCCCCCCATTTCCTCATTATCAATTGAATGATTCAACAAAAGCCAAAACTTGATTTCCAAGCACACCAAACAAATAACACATTTCTGATCAGATACACACTAATAAGGACTGATAGAGTTATCAATAATCAAAGGATAGATCACAGTACAAAAAGTACTTAGTCTCAATATGGTAGGAGGGAAAAAAAAAAAGAGAAGATATTTATATCATAGAAGATGCATACTGCAAAGGAGTGTGCATTCAAATGTTTTGTAAGCCCCCTGTAATTTATCAGTGCACAAATATGACAACTAGAAAGAGATGGAAGAAAGAGGTTGTATTTGAAAAAACAGCTAAGACTACAGAAATCATAGAATTGCTATTTTACATATACTCAGAACTATCTGTTCTAGCAAGTAATGTTTCCTTTTCTTCCCTTTCATTTCATTTTAATTTTGAAATGAGATTTAAAATGGCATAGAATCATAGAATTATACATTAGTTTGTGTTGAAAGGAACCTTTAAGATCATCTTGTTCCAATGTCCCTGCTGTAGTCAGGAACACCTCCCTCTAGATCATGCTGCTCAAAGTCCTATCCAACCTGGTTTCACTCAGGTTGGAAAAGACCTTAAAGATCATTGTGTCCAACCATGACCTAACCATATTACCCTAACCACAACTTCACTGGGCAATCTGTTCCAGTGTCTCACCATGCTCACAGTAATTTCTTTGGAATATCTAGTCTAAATCTACCCTTGTCTAGTTTAAAACCATTTCCCCCTGTCCTGTCACTACTTGCCCTTATAAAAAGTCCCTTCCCAGCTTTCCTGTACCCCTTCGTACTGGAACCGCTTAAGGTTCCCTGGGCCTTCCTTCTCAGACTGAAAACCCGTCTTTCAGCTGTCCTTTAGGGGAGGCCCCAGCATCTGATCATCTCTGTGGCCCTTCTCTGGACCTGCTCCAAAACACCATGTCCTCCTTGTGTTGGGGGCTCCAGAACAATGCTCCATTTGAGGTCTCAAAAGAGCAGAGTAGAGGGGAAGAATCACCTGCTGGTCACACTTCTCTTGATGCAACTAATTAATTTGATTTAGATTCTAAATCAATTTGATTCAGAGCTGCAACATTACTTTAGATTTCTGTATAAGAAGTTGAATTTAATACATAACAAAACATGAGAAATGTTATTCAGTCCATTTAGTAAATTACTCAGATTATAAGATAAAGTCTGAACTGTAAAAAATTCAAATTATTTCCGATTAGCCCATTCTCCGTCTCATCTTTCTACTTCAGTGTAACAAAATGAACTGAGTGGAAGTGACAGTCTGATTAACAGAAACAGGAGGCTTTTAGAAGAAAAATATTGCATAAATCTTTACAGAAAATCACCAGTAGAAAATTCTTGCTGAATGACATGAGACTTAGTGTCTCTGAGTTTATATTGTTACTTGTGCTCTCTGCTTTGTTATTAAAATTACTAATTATTTCTATATATAATTGAAACATGTTTCTATTACTGTTACTACTACTATTATTGCTAATTATTAAATACTTGTTGTGAACTTTGTTGTATGTTTAATTAAATGGCATATGAGTGATTCTCTCTTCAATACAAACTCTACAAAATTCTAAAAAAATCACGTCAGATCAACTGACTGGTCTTTTTGCCCAAATATATATGTAAATATGCTGACTAGAGCTCTTTGAATGTGAGGCTCTGCATTTTTTTTTCACATCTCTGTTTATGAAGAAAATTGTGTGTATTATGTACCCAGAATTCTGGAGGGATTAGAAAAAACTCTTGTTCTTCCCTCATTATTTTTTTTCTGTTATATTTCTATGCAGTTTTTACAGAGCATGAAACTTCAGGGGAAAAAAAAAATCAACAAACAAACAAACAAACAAAAAAACGTCTTCCACAGGATACACGCAAAAGAATATAAGAGAGCATTTCCATGAAGGACAATAGAATTTTTATCTTGCTATTTCTTCAGAGAGAATTCCATGAATTATTAAGAGAAATTTCATGTTGATGACATATTTTCATATACTTCTTAAAAGAACTTCAGGAAGTCAATTATAACTGTATTTAAAAAAAAAAAAAAAATAGAGAGAAAAAAAAAAAAAGAAAAAAAATGTTTTTTCTTCTACTATTTCACCAAATTTAATCTGGATTGTTCACGGCTCAGCACTTGTTGCAAGAGCAAAAGTTGTATGAAAATGAAAAGTCTGGATACTTTTATTTGAATGATTTGACTAATAAACTATTAACAGATTAAATATCAGTGTATTTTCCATGTGAATTTTAAATCATCAAATCTTTGACGAAATTGTGCTTTTCATATCTTTAAAGACTGAAAAAAAAAAGTTAAAAATTTTATTAAAAAATTCATTCAAAAGAAAGAGAGGTAGGAGGGAAGGAAGGAACGGAAGGAAGGGATGGAGGGAGGAAAAGAGAAGGGAGGAAGGGAGGAAGGGAGGATGGGAGAGATGGAGGAAGGGAGGATGAGAGGAAGGGACGGAAGCTTTCTTCAGGGAGTTAACAGAACTCTGATAGACAAATAGAAAACTTTTTGCTATTACACATTTTAAATCATCTGTGTTTCAGATATTTGCTATTAGTGTTTGAGGTTGGATCTAAAAAAATCCTTCCTGTAACTTATAATTTACATTTCCAATTCCACATCCATTTTAAATGTGAGTAACTGAGCAAGTATTAATATGGCCTTTGAATATACGGTAATAGTTTCAATTTTCCCGTTTTCTTTTAGCCAGACAGTAACCAGTAATGATTCTTTTAGTGGGATGGATGTGATTTTTCAAAGATCAAGGACATGTAAGGAAATTTGTCCAAGAACAGTTGTTACTCTATTGGCAATAGTAACCATTAGCGTGACTGTGTCGTGGTTTTGTGATTTTTGGTTTTCGGTATTCCACATCATAACATCACACAGGGCACTGGGAGTTTAACTGTTAATGTTCAAGCTCTGGGTACCTGCCTGGAAGAGAAGAAGAACTACATACCCCAGGGGACTTTGTGGTCACAGAGAGGAGATATAACTCCTGGCAAGGTCACCTGATGCGCTCTTCTTCGCCTGCTCTTCTTCGGCAGCTCTCCTCCCATCCCCTCCTGGGCTCAACTGGACTTGACCACCTCAGCGTTTTGGGTGAGGCCCTATCCACCTTTCAACATCCTCTCTCCTTATTTTATTTTTAGCTTCAGTTCCAATATTGTTTATAGGTGTTATCTTGGCATTCCAATAAATATTTAGAATTAGTTTGTTTTCTCCTCAGATCGTTGCCGCTGTTTTTTTAATTATTCTGGGTCCCCTTTCCCTTTTTTCCAGAGGCGGGTTTTGAGAAACCCTCTGCCAGGCTATCCAGAACCGGGCCAAACCAGCCCGAACCGTTGACGACGTTACAGGCTTCTTCACGGAGGAAAGATGTACCTGTCACCCATTTAGTAGTCCGAATCAAGTAGCCAACCAGCAGCCCGGTACGCTGTAATATCCCCGACCCATGTAAACAACCATCAGGCAGAGGATTTTTCCCGGATAAACAGCCCTCAGCCTGGGCACTCAATCAACACTGGTAAACAGTCAAAACATGTATATGCTATTGATACTGTCTTAGCTGAAACTGACAAAGAGAGGGCACAGCACAGTGTCAAATCAACCTCTCATGATTGCCACGCCCACTTATTTAAATCAGTGTCCTGCTGTGCTTACATGTGCTTGTCTCACTTGGTGAGTAAAATAAAGTGATTATTAATAATAATATTTCAACCTACCTAATGTCATCTCAAAAGAAAACAGACTCTCTAAAAGAAAAGCCATGGATGGAGGAAGAGTGTTCACTGAAGGTCAAGACAAATAATATGGCACTATGCTTAACTTTTTTATGCTTAATTTTCTTCCCTTTTTTTTTTTTTTTTTTTTTTTTTTTTAAATCTGTCATGTATGTATTTTTTTTTTAAAGCTACAGATCAAATGAACTTTATTTTAAATATAGTTTTGTGGTAGTAAGTCTGATTGTGAGGATAAAAGAAAAAGATTTACTACAGTGAGTATATTATCAAGTAACATATAGAAAGTACAGCAAGTATAATTTGTAGTGATAAAAAAATGACTTTTCTAAGATAAGTCTGTTGAGACAGAGTATAGCCAAGCAAACAGAAGAAACAGGAAAATCTATCTGTAGAAATTTGGAGAGCAAAGCTGTTAATTTCAAATTTTATGATTTGGTGGTAGATGAAATACTGATGCTAAAGGTATGGCTCAACTTGTCATTTTTAGTAGACATAAAATTATAATGAATATAGTGTCATTGAAGAAACGGCTTTTTTGGTGCCATTAAAAGACACAATTACATCTCTTGACTTGTATGAAGCATAAAAAATTACATTCAAGCAATTTTCTTTAAACTCTATCAACACATCTGGTATAGCTACAGATGTTGCTCTGATAATGGTTGATTAAAATAAATAAATAAATAAATAAAAGAGAATAATCATCTAGCTTCAACCCCCCTGCTGTGGACAGGATTGACAACCACTAAAGCAGGCTGTCCGGAACCATATCCAGCCTGGCCTTGTATGCCTCCAGGAATGAGGCCCCCCCAACCCGTCCGGCAACCGTTCCATTGTCCTACGTCTGGTGAAAATTAATAGAAAGTGAATGATGCCAGAATTAATTTCATGAAATAATACCTATCACATCATGGTTTGTGACTTTTATGTTGTTGTATTCTACATCATAACATCATGTAAAGCACTGGGAGTTAAAGAGTTAATGTTCTGGTTCATTGGACCACTGTTTCTGGGTGCTCGATTCTTAGAGAGGGATTCGGGGGGCTGCATTCCCCAAAGGACTTTGCACCCAGAGGAAGAGAGATGGAGCTCCTGGCAGGTCGGGAGCTTCTCTCTGTTCACTGTCAAGGAGCACACGGTCCCCGTCATGTTTTTTGTCTGCAGCTTTAGAGTAGGCCTTTGGTTTGGACACTCTCTGTCATTCTGTTTGATTTGTTGGCCTCAAATCTAATTGTATTATGTTGTATTGTGTTATCTTGCACTCTGATATCATATCTAGTAAAATGATCTTCCTCCTGAGATCATTGCTTCTATTCTGTTTTTAGACCAATCTACTATCTCCCTACCCTTCCCCTCTTTTTCACTTTTCCAGGGTGTGGGTCCGCAAGTCCCCTGCCTCATAAGTAATAGGACTGGCCCATTGGCATTTTTTTTCTCTCTCTCTCTTTCTTTTCCAGGCCAGTGGGCCTGTGGGCCTACTGTCCCCCTGTCATGGACACAGATCTAGAGGTAACTCAATGTCAATCACACATCAGGAAAATTTATATGCAAAAGTTTTAAAAAAGTAATAATGTCATGCAAAGTATAATCAAAGCTGTGAATTTCATAAAGTCCAAAGGACTGAATCTTTGCCAATTTCAGCAGTCCCTTATAAGTATGGATGCTGATTATGGTGATGCCATTTACTTTTTTGAAGTAAGGTGGCTAAGGTAGCATAAAATGCTAAAAAGATTTTATGATTTCTGAAATTAAGTAATTCATGGAATTAAAAGGAAAATTTGCGCCAGATTAAAAATGTCTCACAGATTTAGCATTTTTTGGTGCATTTGACCACTCATTTAAATGAATTAACGTGTCCTCAGGGTGAAAATCAACCCCTCCATGCTATTTCATACTAACAGCTTCCAAAACAAATTAAATTATTACAAGCTAAAATTATGGCAAATAAATGCATGTATTTTGATATATTAGCCAAAAACTGTGCTGCGAACAGTGAAAATAGTCTTGCTATCCATTTTCGTAAAGGACTCTTAGAATAGGTTTCAAGATTTCTGAAAAAAATCATCAGTTTTTTTTTTTTTTTTTTTTTTGTATATTTGTGACTGTATTTTCAGTTGACATAAACATATTGCCTGCAGACTTTCAAATGAAATGTATAAAATTGCAATCAGATATTAAAATCATTTTTTTTCTTCATGTATCTTTATTAGACTTTTTTATGACCTATCTTATACATGATCTGCTAGAGAAAAAAATCCCTCCTTTTACAATCACAACTTATTCATGTCACCATTTTTTGGCAGTGCATATAGACTTTTAAATCTGAATTTATACAGATTATAGTTGGAGATAGTGATTCACAAGGCTGAAATGCAAGAAGAGTATAAGTTCTTCAAAAATCTCTGAGAGACAATTTGGGAACTCATGAACAGTTGCAACCACTTCTGTCAAACCAGACTGATGCAAAAACAAGGTGAAATATCCCACTAGCTTATGTTTTTGTTGCTCTCCATTGTTATGTTTTATATAAATATATATATTTGCTTATAAGTATTGTTATTTGTATGCATTAATATTATATATTTTATATGTGGCCCAAGACAATTTCTCTTCACTTAATGTGGACCTGGCAAGCCAAAAGATTGGACATTCATTATTTAAATAATGCTAGTGGATAAATTTATTTTAAAAATAATGCTTATGTAGTAGCATTACATCATAATTTCTTTCTTGATTGACTTCATCTAGTTTTAATAAATCCTTGTCTTCTGGTATTTACAACAGTGCAAGATAGTCTTGTCTCTTTCTCCCCACAAAATCTGTAGGTAAGTTTCATGGTGCAATTATTGCTGGTTGAAAACTATCCAAAAAGCCTTTTATATATCATAGTCAGTCTGTAAAATTCTGAGGATCCTAATATGCATCTCTAGCTTAAAATAAAATTTATTCTCACTGTAACATTCACCTGTAAAATCTGTCTTTTAGTTAAAGCTCATTTTCTCTTTGGAAATAATCATATTCCCAAGGGATACACTGGCATTCTTGGAGGTGCAAATCAAGACTATAAAATTTTTTTGATGATGATTTTCCATAGACTGCCATTATAGAATTTTTAATCAATATTTTTGGAATACATACACTAAAAAACGTAGACATTTTTCAGTATAAAAGTCTTTCTCTTTTAATTTAATATGTATACAAGTGTGAGAATATTTTAATCATGGAAAAAATATATTGTCTAGTTGGTTCCTTGTCTGTTTTATCTATTTTTGTATATCAAACTATTTTCTTCTACAAAAGTCACTTTTTTAACTGCCAGTCCTTAGAAATAACAAGCTGGGCATACAATAAAACTGAGGTCCACACATCATGCTAAATTCCTTTCTTGATACTACTTTCACTGACATAAAACTATTGAAAATGTAACAGCTATCAAGATTTTTTTAGTTTCTTAGCATCCCAGGGGTGAAAACAAATCTTTCAAAACTGCTGTGGTCATACATTGCCTTTGACTCTTCTAAGATCATTCAAACAATGGATGGAAAACAGACTTTTCAGTTTCCTCCATTCACATATTTAACAATTATCGTACAATTATTATATGATAATAAATATGTATTGCCTGTTTGACTAGCATTTTTTGAGGAATTTGGTTAAAGTCTTGAACATGGAGACTGTATATGGAAAATATAAGTCTGAAAGGAGTTAAATCAAAATCTGAATTAGAAAGAGAGGACTGGAAAGAAAATTAAGATGGAATGGGAAGGTAATAATAAAGACTTTCTTTAATTATTTTTCTTTTTCAGAAACAAATACATATTTGGCAGTAGAAGATGGCATGGACATGTCTTTGACATAAGCTGAAGCAAGTTCTAAGTATTATTCTTCCAATAACAAAATCATTGTCCTTCATTTCTTCTATATATTTTTTTTAAGCTTTTTTATGATAAAAACTGATCAAATCATTCTTAAGAAAAGTTGAAAACAATAGCCTATTAAGTTATCTTTTAATAAATATATATTGTTAGTATTTTTAAACATAGCAAGATGCACAAAATATGTATTCTTGTCATAAAAGTGCCAGTATTACTTAGATTTATCAATTACCATTATTTTTAAATATTTATTACAAACCAGGCATGCTACAAGTCTTTAGAAAATTCTTTCTGAAAAAAAAAAAAAAAAAAAAAATTGCACTTGAACGTGATCCAGAACTCACAAACATTTTCAACACTTCACTAACTGCCTGTATCATTGAAGATTCTGTTTCAATTATTTGCATCACATTTATGTAAAACAAACAAACAAACAAACAAACAAGAAAACTATAAAAAAACCTCTGCAGGTTATGAGTAACATTGCAGAGAGTCTCAGATCTAGTTTATATCATTTGAACAAGAAATGAATTATACTATCTTTCTTTCTACTTTGAACAGCTAGGAAAGTTTATGGTATTGGAAATGAATAGTTTTCTACAGCAAACTCTTACCAGATTTTCACTGTTTCACATAAGGTAAAATTAAGTGATCTAATACAAATGGATCATAGAGCTTCTTTTTTACTGGATTTTCCCATTAAAAAAGTTCATTTCTGTCATTTCTAATGTGTTGTCTTTAAAAAAAAAAAAATTATTTGCATAATTTTTATTTATGATAATTATCAATTAACCAATGTGGTTATCCCAGTTGTCTCCCGTATTCATAAACACAAAATGTTCTTTAAGCTGTCTTTGGACTGCTGACTTCCCACATTACAAGCTACTATTGGTTTTGTATATGTTTTTTTTTTCAAAAATAAAGCACGTTATAATAATAATATAACAATAAATACACAATAATATTATAACAATAAATACACACAGATACACACTTCAATTTATTTTAATAGCATCATAAGGCAGAAATTAATCAATTCTATATGAAGTAGCGCATTACTGTCATAAGAATTCTCTATTGACTTCAGTGCATTATTGTAAACACTCTTAGTGTTTCCTCAACCATTAGATATTTGTAAACTTACAAAAGGCAGACATTCACAAGGATAAGAATTTTGAAAATACTAGGTTTCTTACTACTACAAAAATGTCCACATTTAGAGGATCTTTACAAGAATTTGAGTAAGCTACGTGTTCCTGTACGCACACATCTCTAGAAAACAGTAAATAGGAGAGATCTGGAATTTAAACTAGATTATAGACTTACAATTAACAACTCAAAATCACATGCAGGTGTACAGGAGCCTTCAGAGAAGACCCTACAAGTGCAATGAGGAGCACGTGAGACAGCAGTCTCACATCCACTCCTCAGTGAATATAAGTTTAAATGAAAGAAAGAGTTTCACAGAAAAATGAAAGAAAGGGGTTAGAAATAAAGTGACAAAATGTCCAAATAATAGGAAAAAGTATTTTCTTTGAGTGTTTAAAATTGATACTACAAAGTTCTGGAGTTTAGCCTTCTGAAATACAAATACAATTTAAAGCTTAAAGGTGTTAACCCATTTTTAGAAAGTGTCGTAGTAAAACATGACATTATTTCTGCTGTTTTTTTTTTTGTTTTGTTTTTTGTTTTTTAAACTACTGTTTTCACATGAACAGTGGAATCACAAAACAAAACTGTCGGACTGTTCTCCTGGGTTTAGGTTTCCCATTACTAGGAACCATTGTTTTTTTGCCCAAATATAATTCTGTGCAATGAGGGTTTTATTGGTTATGCAAATAAGGTTTTAACTAGAGTTTTGAATTTTGGATTGTACACTAAATCTATTGGTCCTCCGGTTACAAAAAATCATGGCTTTATTCTATCCAATACTATGAAAGAAACTTAAAGCACAAAAATTTTTGGAAATACTTTGGTTAAAGGTTTTGTTTACTTAGTATCTTTTAATTTATTAAATTTAAAATGTTTTTTAAACAACACCTAAATTTAACATACTTCTTTCAAGGAACATCCACATTAAAAACATAGGTTTTCCTCAAAATCCTTTTGCAAAAATGGAAATAAGGAAAAAAAAAAAAAAAGAACCACACATTTCCAATGATCTTAATTTTCTGTCTGAAACATATCCAACTTGCATTTCATTACTAAAGATTGTTAAGAGGAAATTATTTTGATTAAACCCTGCATGTGATAAAAAGATTCCTACTGTTCCTGTCCCTTATTAATTCTGAAGCTAGTTTCTTACAAGAGATTCAACATACAAAATTGTCATTTATGTTTGAAGAAACTATCATTTTAACAGTCACTCAACTTTTTGGTTTATGTTATCTCTTTCCCTTTGAAATTATAGTCTGCTCCAGAAATTTAATTGGTTAAAATTTGGTTAAGTTTTCCCAAAATTTCCAAAAATTTAATTTTCCCGAGTAAATTACTGAAAAATTAAAAGAAAACAACGGCCAAAAAAGGCAAAGAAACAAAAAGAAAAGAAAAGGAAAAGGGAAAAGCCGAAAAGAAGAAGAGAAAAAAAGAAGAAAAGAAAAGAAAAGAAAGAAAGAAAAGAAAAAAGAAAGAAAGAAAAGAAAAGAAAAAGAAAAAAAAGCCAAGAAACCCGAAAAAAACAAAGACCCACCGAACCAAAAAAAAGCCAAGAAAAGAAAAGAAAAAAAACCCAAAACCAAACCAGAAGACACCAAAGAAACGAAAAGGAAACCCGCCAACCCCCCACCCCAAACCCCCCGCCCCCGCCCCCCCCCCACCCCCCCCCCCCCCCCCCCCCCTTCCCCCCTCCCCGCCCCCCAACGTCCCCGCCCCCCCCCCCCCCCAACCCACCCCCCCCCCTCCCCTCCCCGCCCCCCCCCCCTCCCCCCCTCCCCCAACCCCCCCCAACCCCCCTTCTTCCTTTTCTCTAACCTTTTTCTTTCCCTCCCCCCTTTTTCCTCCCCTTCTCTTTGTTTCCGGGCCCCCGGGGCCCTTCCCCCCCCCACTTTCCTTCCTAAATATTCCCAGACCCTTCCCTCTCTATTTTAGTTTTTTTGATCCAGGAATCACATTTGTTGTAACCTGTTTCTTTCTTCCCCATTCCCCTCGGGGAAAAGAAAGGCCCCTTCACTCCCCCTCCGGCTTGGGGTTTTTGGTTCGGTTTCCCTTTTCTCTACTTATCCCGGTCCTGAAAATCCAAACCCAAAGCCTTCCTTCCCCTTGGCCCCTGGCCCTTGGTTTGGTTTGTTAAAAAATAGGAAGGTGATATTTCAGTATTTTCAAAAATAAAACATATAACATTATTATAGGAAAATCAAATATGTTTTTAAAAACTTAAAATGGCTTTTGGGTGAAAGCATTTTGTCCAATCAGAAAAAGGTTTAATCCTAAAACTTTTAATTGCATATTTCATTTCCAGGTACACACAACACACCTTACAAAATGCACCTTATCCAAGGACACTACTACTCCTCACCAGTGTTCTGAGGAAAAAAATAATTAAACTCCTCTGTTACGGAAATTTTGGTGAATTTTTCTTGGTGCTTGGGCATGCCATTGGATAAAGGTATACCAAGGAATTCAAGAGAGCCACAAGAGCCGGTTCAAAGGTTTGCTAGAGAAGTTTTTTGAGAATAAATAAAGAATAAGCAGTTCTTTTGGGTAACAAATTATTTCAATGCTAAGAAGATTAAAAAAAAAAAAAAAAAAAAAAGAAAAAGCAAAACAAAACAAAACTCCTTTGGACTACATTATAACAATGTGGCTCCAGGTATGAAATAAAAATAATCAATGTAATCATAGAGAAAATGCATTTCATGTATGACAAGAATCAGTGCTTTGTGAAAACTGATAAATGTGCATTGGAGTGAAAGTATTGAACGGGGGTGGATGTTTATAAATCTGGGTATGTGAAAATTCAGTTTCTTCTTTATAAGCAGAGGAAGAAAGATTTGTACAGAACAACTCCTTTAAAGCATCAAATATAAATGATTTGTCACTGAATTAAAATTCATTTCATGGAACTGGAAGTAATTCTTTGTAATTATTAAGGTTTGTTAAATTTATCAATACTATAATCATAGTTATTCAATTAATAAGGCTTGAGGTTATCCGTTAGATTAATAAGAGCAACAACAACAACAAAAAATATTTTCCTACAGCAAATTAGTCTCCAACTTTACATTAATGAAGATTAATGCATACATTTTAAAATCTTGCAAAGATATATTGCAAAATACACAAAGTCTAAATATGTGTGAATAATAGAAAAAGAAAAGGATGAAAAAGAAAAATAGTGCATGGACATGGGCTTTGACTGCACCGGGACCTCTCCTCCCCCATGACATCACAAACCTAATGCGTATGGTGCTTAAGCCAGTTCAATATACGTTGTGGGCAACAGACTGGATGACGGAATTGCGGGGATACGCTGGGGCGGCGGAGGTCGACCCGAACCACCCGCTGCATGAGACCAGCATCCTGTGACTCTCAGGAAAGGTTGAGGGAATGGTCTCAACCCAGGGCCAATTAACGAAACTAAGGCCAAGGGAGCTCATAGCAGCCACTGATGCAATGATAGAGGCATTTAAAAAACTCGCACATAAGGCCGAACCACCCGTTCTGTGGACAGACATTACCCAGGGCCCGAATGAATCCTTTCAAGACTTTGCAGACAGGCTTTTAGCTGCTGTAGAGGGGTCAGATCTTCCGAGATCAGCCCAAGGGCTGGTGATCATTGATTGTCTGCGACAGAAGTCGCATGATAATGTTAAGACATTGTTGTGAGCCGCCCCGGGAATGCTCAACACCCTGGGAGAAATTATCCAGTAGGTCTTAGATAAACTCAAGGCAGCGCCTTTAACTAATGAAGGGTTAGCTGCGGCGATAGTTGCAGCTGTCGGCCTGCGACAGCAAAGATCGCTGCAGCAACAAAGGCCGTGTTTTTGATGCGGCCAACATGGCCACACTCAAGCACAATCTCCCTCTGGGGAAGGCCAGTTAAGGCTTCCTGACCGTAGGAAGGGGGTATGCAGCAGTTAAACATAATGAATCCGGGAAAATATTGTGGGTCCTGTCATGAAAAATAAAACCAGATGTGAGCAAGATGCATGATGATGGCATTCACAAAACTTGAGTCAAGGTGTGAGTTTTTCTGCAAACTGAAGCCGACGCCAGGACGATGGGACTGGGAACCACTCATCAAGAGGAACCTCACACCTGCATTGCTGACGCTTTTGATGTTACTGATGATTATGGATGCTTGCAAAATTGCCTGCGACGAATGATGGAGAAGACTTTTGACCAACGAATAGAGTATCTTAAGCTACGTGAGAGACTATAAGGAACGCAATATATAATCATATATAATCATTTGTATAACCTACGCTAGGGCTATTAGGCAGTATGCAAATATCACGCTGTAATGGGGCAAGGCTTTACCGAGCACAGGGAGGAGGAGATGTTGTCCTAGGCATTAACGAGATATCGGGCTGTGATGCAAAAGGACCCTCTGCTGTGTTGTAGTAGGCAATAACAGGGTATCGGGTTGTGACGCGATTGGACCTCCCCCCTCTGTGAGTAACGTATGAGTAACACGTGACGCATGCTTAAGGGGCTTAGGTGAAATAGGATGTGTATTTAAGGGGTCGTTGTGCCTTAATAAAATGCCATTTGCTTCTTCATCATATTGGTGTCAATGTTGCTATGGCTCTAGTGAATGCAGACTGCTAGCCCCTAGGCAGTGCGGCCTTTGACACGGTGGTTGCCGGTGGTAACAACAACAAAAAAAATCAGTAATAGAAACACCTCCTATTTCAAAAGCTTAAAATAACTGTCTCTCTTCAAACAAATTTTCCTAAAATATTCTTCTGCATTTTGTACCTTTCTTTGTTTTCTTTTTTCAGTTGTTACAGAAGCAGTTGAATTGAACCACTAACAAGATCTGCCTCATGAAAAAATGCCATATGATCCAAACATATTTTACAATCTGATTGTATAAAAGACACTAATTTTATTTGTGGCCCACATCACCCTTTGTTCTATTATTTTGAATATATGTTGTTACAATTGTAAAATATTTTGATAATACTAAATAGTTTTGATATAAAATGTTTAGCTTATTGGGGAAAGAAAGCCTGTTTAGTTGGAATCACGACACTGAGGTAGTTTTATCACAGTAGAAAGTGAGAGTTGTAAAATAGGTAAGGTTTCTTAAAACAAAATAGTACTGAAATAAAAGTAATAAAACTGACTGAAAAAACTGATTAACTGAATTGCAAATTGTAATGAAACATAATAAATGTTAGTAACAATGAAGTATTAAACATATCAAGGCTTATGAAGCACAGGACTAAGAAAAACAAGCTCTTCTTGGCATACTACAGATGAATTTTGTTTGCAATTGTGCAGTAATAAAATTTGTCAAATAAGCTTCCACAGCTTTTAGGCTAGCTCCATTTCAGGTCTTGGAAGCATGTAAGATTAAATTGTATTAGGAAAAGCAGGATAATTTTTTAATAAGTTTTTTTTCTTATTATTATTCTGTGATTTAGCTCTAATCAAACAAATCAATAAACATTAGTCTTGTAGATAGGTTAAAAAAACTAGTTGTATTTCTCCCTTCTGTGATGCAGATGATGCTTTTAGAATCAGTGCCAGTTAAGATGAACAATTCAAATTTTTTTCTTAACAATTCAGATGTCCACATATTACATCTGGATTTTTTTCTGAAGTCTTTTCATATTTATTAAGAACAACAAAAGATTACAAAAGATTACAGACTTTTTGTTGTTGTTGTTGTTTGTTTGTTTGTTTTAATAAGAAAGCATAAATGGAATGAATGAAAAATTTTGAAAAGGACTTCTTTAGGGATTGCTATGTAAACTGCTTCAATTCACAAAATCACAGACTTGCAAGGTTTGAAAGGGACCTTAAGAGATCAACTGAGTTCAACCGCTTGACTAAAGCAGGTACCCTACAATAGGTCACACAAGTAGGTTTCCAGACAAGTCCTGAATAACTACATAGAAGGAGACTCTACAGCCTCTCTGGGAATTGTTCCAGTGCTCCAACACTCTTACTGTAAATAAGTTCTTCTTTATATTAGTATAAAACTTTCTATATATAAGTTTTATGCCATTACTTTCTGTCCTATTGCTACACACCATTGAGAAGATCTTGGCCTCATCCATTTGCCTCCCACCTCTCCTCTAGATATTCAAAAATATTTATCAGATCTCTCCCAGCCCTCTTTTTTCAAGGCTGAACAGACTCAGGTTACTCAGCCTTTTCCCAAATAGGAAATGCTCCAGGCCCTTTATCATCTCCAGCCACCTGCTGGACTCCTCCCTGTCTTTTGAACTAGAAAGTCCAGAACTGGATGCAGTATTCTAAATGTGGCCTCACCGGGGTATAGTAGAGGTGGAAGATCACCTTCTTTGACCTGTTGGCCATGCTCTTTTTAAGACACCCCAAGATACCATTGATCTTCTTGGCCACAAGGACACACTGCTTGTTCATGGCCAACCTGTTATCCACCAGGACTCAAAAGTCCTTCTCCTCAGAGCTCAACTCCAGATCATCCACTAAACTGTACTGATGCATTGTGAACCATAAAATCAATTGAGTTGGAACGGAGCCTTAAAAGTCACCTAGTCCAACTCCCCTGCAATGAAACAGGGGCATCTATAGATTGATCATGTTGGTCAGAGCCTGGTCCAGCCTGACCTTGAATGCCTCCAAAGATGGGGCATTCAATACCTTTCTGGGCAACATTTTCCAGTGCCTCACCACACTCATCATAAAAAAGGTTTTTCCTTATATTCAGTCTATATCTCCTCTCTTTTGGAGGAGTTTGCTCTCTTTTCCTAGGAAAATAGACCCTTTTTATATACCCCCTCAAGATACTGAAAGGCCTCTATCAGGTCTCGCCAGAGCCTTCTCCAGACTGAACAGTCAGAGCTCTTTTAACCTGTTCTCATAGGAGAGGCATTCCATCCCTTGCATAATCTCTGTGACACTTTTTTGGATTGCTCCAAAAGGTCCATCTGTGTCCTGTACTGAGGATTCCACATCTGGACACTGTACACCAGGTGAGGCCTCACAGCACAGAGCAGAAAAGCAAGATCACCTCCCTTGACCTGCTGACCATGCTTCTTTAGATGCAGCTCAGGATACGTCTGGCTTTCTGAACTGTGAGGGCACATTGCTGGCTCATATCCAGCTAGCCATCCATCATAATTTCCCCCAAGTCCTTTTCAGCAGGACTGTGTTCTATTGTTTCTTCCTCCTGTTCGTATTGATAAAAAATGCTTTTGTAATTCAAAATAAATAAATAAATAAATAAATCAGACAAATTCATTGAAAAACCCTTCATACACTAGAAAGCCTTCCTCAGAGGTACTGAAAAACAAAACAAAACAAATTAGATTAGAAAAAAAATTTGTCTCTCAGGTAGAATGTCATACTTTGACAAGAGCAGAACAAAAAAAATTAAAAGTGACACTGAGACTGCAATCATAAATCAAAGTGGACCAAAGCAAATCTTATCAGCAAACTACTACAACTTTACTTGTATTTACATATACTGTGTAATGGTGAATTTTCAGCTCAAGTCAGATATTCCAGAAAAAAATGTATCAATAATCTCACTATTTGTGTTCAAGAAATGCTTAGAAGGAACGAGGGCTGTTTAGTCTGGGAAAGAGGAGGCTGAGGGAAGACCTTTTTGCTCTCTCCAAATATCTGAAAGGTGACTGCAGTGAGAGTGGGGTTGATCTCTTCTCTCTGGTGACAGGACAAGGGGAAATGGCCTCAAGTTGCACCAGGGGAGGCTTAGGTTGGATATCAGGAAAAACTTATTTACAGAAAGGGTTGTTCAGCACTGGAATAGGTTTCCCAGGGAGGTGGTTGAGTCACCATCCCTGGATATGTTTAAAAACCGTTTGAATGTGGTGCTCAGGGACATGATTTAGCGGTGGGTTGTTAGGGTAGTATGGTTAGTCATGGTTGATGACCTTTAAAGTCTTTTCCAACCTGACTGATTCTATGAATGGACATGGCTTAGTGTGGAAATATTGGTGGTAAGTAGGCAGTTGCACTAGATGACCTTGGAGGTCTTTTCCAACCTTTGTGATTCTATGATTTTAAAGCTGAAATCCCAAATACTATTTGTACTATGCTGCAATACACCAGTACATAAGTGAATTTCACCTATATACTTAACAATTTATGTCTTCTTACCATGACTAAAAAGGTGTATCATAATACTTAACCAGTGAATAATCTATGAATGATATTACAAATAAGAATGAGTTCATTAATTTGCAGAATAAACATCTGTGAAGAGTAGATGTCAATCATACCAAAGTCATGCACAGTTGAAAGTGGGGACATGAACATAAATCTTACTACCTTTCCATCAAAGAATAAGGACATATTTGAAGTCCTTTTATTATTAGATTAAAAATTTACAAATGCTTTTATTGTAGGTAGGCAAAACTCAAATGCAATCCCGCATTGTTAACAGAAATATTGATTGAAAAAGTCACTTTTTTTTTCTGTGCATAAATATTTTTGCTCCATAGAACAGTCTTAATATCTTTCAGCATCTTTAGCTCAAGAGTTGTGAGTTTTAATTAATGTTTCTCATAACCTTTCAGAGGTATGGGATAAAAAAAAAAAAAGTTATTTTGTTTCATACCAAAGATTATTTCCATGTATATAAAAATAAAATATCAATAAGATACTTCATTTCATTATGTAGTCTTGCCAGAGAATTAATCATAATTTGGAGAAAATAGGAAGTGTTTCCTGAAAGTAATTTGGTTTTCATTTAAGTAAAAGTGATTCATTCTCTAGATTTACAAACTCACAGAAGCCATGACACTATTCAGCAAAATTAAAAATTAAAATTTTAGCCAATTCCTATATTTTCAGGATGTTTTTTTTAATCAGTTATTAAATTTTAGAGCATTTTTTTAATTGAATTTCTTTAAATCTCACAAGATCTCTATTATATGTATCATAAACATTTTAGAAAGAGAACAGCAAGCTATTACCATGTAGTATTACTCTATTCATTCTATTGACTTTGTTATTTAAATAAAAATCATTGATAAGAACCACAGAATCACAGAATTCAGACGAAGGGGCCACTGAAGATCACTGAGTCCAAAACCTTTGACAAAGAAGGCTATCTACAGTATATTGCAGGGGAAAGCATCCACACAGAACTTGAGTTCCTCCAGAGAAGGAGACTTCATAATCTTTCTGGGAAGCCTGTTCCAGTAAAATCTCACAGTAAAGAAGTTCTTCCTCATATTATTATGGAACTTCCTGTGTTGCAGCTTTTAACCAATGCCCCTTGCCCTGACACTGTGCATCACTGAAAAAAGCCTGACCTCATCCATTTGACATCTATTTGACTGATGCATTTTAGATATTTATAAACAGTGATGAGATTTTCTGCCAGAAGACTCAACTCTTCTCCAGGTTGAGTCACAGGACTCTCAGCCTTCTTTTGTAAAGGAGATGCTCCTGGCCCTTAATCACCTCTGTGGCCCTCTTCCAGACACTCTCTAGAAGATCTCTATCTTTTTCTAATTGAGGAGCCCAGACCAAGACTGCTTATCAGCCACGGCCCCACCATAGCGGAGGGGAAGGATCACCTCCTCAACTGCTTACCATGCATTTTTAATGCACTCCAGGATACCATTGGCCTTCTTGGCTGGTGATAATTAACTAAACATACTGTTGCATTTTCAACTTCTTTTTAGAACAGTTATTATTTAAATCACCATACAAACTAACAGAGATTTACAACTATTATTTGACGATTCACTCTTGGACAGTGCTAATGAATCTTTCTTTCAACAGGATAGGAAAAAAAAAAAAAAAAAAAAGAGAGAAGGGATTAGAACTCTGCTTAATGCTTTTTCTAGACTTTGACTTTGAAATAATCATATGAAGCATCATTGCTTCATATTTATTTGTGTTAAGCTTGCAGTAACTATCAACTAATACATGTTTGCTTATTCGGTTGTTTATTCAGTTCCCTTCATTGCTATGATGCAGTGACAGCATCGGTGGATGGGGGAAGAGTGATGGATGTCATCTTCCTGGGCTTCTGCAAAGTCTTTGACATGATCCCTCATCACATCCTTCTCTCTAAATTGGAGACATATGGATCTGAAGGATGGACTATTTGATGGATTAAGATCTGGTTAGCTGGTCGCAGTCAAAGTGTTGTGATCAATGGCTCTGTGTCAGGGTGGAGGCCATTCACAAGTAGTGAATTCACAACCCCTCAGGGGTTGATCTTGGGACCAGTGCTTTTCAACATCTTTATCAATGACACAGACAGACAATGGCATCAAGTGCACCCTCAGTAAGTTTGCAGATGACACCAAGATGATCTGTGTGGTCAATACACTGGAAGGAAGGGAAGCCATCCAGAGGGACCTAGATAGGCTGGAGAAGTGGACTCTTGAAAATCTAATGAGGTTCAACAAGGCCAAGTGCAAGGTGTTGCACTTGGGCTGGGGAATCCCAGGTATTTATACAAACTGGTGGAAGATCTCCTTTGCAGTAGCCTTGTGGTGGAGGAGAAGCTGGATATGAGCCAGCAGTGTCCGGAGGAGGGCCACTAAGATGAGCAGATGGCTGGAGCACGTCTCCTATGAAGAAAGGTGGAGGGTACTGGGCTAGTTTAGCTTGGAAAAGAGAAGGCTCTGGGGAGACCTCATTGTGAATTTCCAATATTTGAAGTGAGTATATAAATAGGAGGGGGAATGACTGTTTACGTGGGTGGATAACAATAGGACAAGGGGAAATGGTTTTAAACTGAGACAGGGGACATTTAGGTTAGATATTAGGAATAAGATTTTCACCAGAGAGTGGTAACACATTGGAACAAGTTGCCAAGGAGTTTGGATGCCCTGTCCCTGGAGGCATTCAAGGCCAAGCTGGTTGTAGCTCTGGGCTGTGTGGTCTAGTTGTTGGTTATTGCACATAGCAGGTGGCTGAAACTAGATGATTGTTACGGTCCTTTGCAACCCAGGCTATTCTATGATTCAATGATTCTAGGGAAAACTTGTCTAAAAACTTACTTCAAACCCATTACAAACCATGAATCAAAAATATCCTGTAATATCCACAACAAAATCAGGTTGCAATTCAAAATTAAAAGAGTTCCAAGAAGACTGTGACTGTAGGATTTCTTATGTCAATCAACTGGAATTAATTTTTTTGTGCTATTTTGCTTTAAGTTTTGTATACAGAAAATATTTTGCTACTTTTGGATAACATCCTTTTCTCCTTGTTTCCCTTTTTAAAACATCACATGGATTTTTAGAGATTGTATTGTAAGAGAAACATAGCAGTTTTATTGTCAGTTCTGTTATCTTGTTCTTCTGCAGATTCAAGTGCAACCTACATTTTTTACATTTTTATTACTTCTGTGTCATTTTACTCATTTTCCTTACTTCTGAAACCCAATCCCTTTTTCTTTCCAAATGTATCCTTTAAAATCTATAAATTTGAAGTATTGCAACTATTTTCCAATAAAAAATATTTTTTCAATCTTTTTCTGTTTTTGCTAAAACAAATTTTTTTTATCAATAATATCAATTTTCTTGAAATGACAGATACACACAGAAAAAAAGCTGAAACGATCAAACAGTGTCTTTAAATTTTATAATCCCATTTTCTCAATCTCTTAAGAATATATTCTCATTTATGGTAAAATGCACCCTTATATGTATATTTCAAAGCATAACAATTCAAAAGGGTATCTGTTTCAATTGTTTTATGGAGATTATTTTTATAACACTGTATATAAATTCCTTGGAAGGCAATCTACTCTTGCATAAATCTCTCTCTTTCCTTCTATCTTCTCTTTCTTCTAAGTACTAATTTTAACACAAAGTCCTGCTTTGTCGCTGAAAACATGACATAAGTCTTCGTTAGTACAGCATAGAAATCATACTTTATGCAAAAATAATGCCAAACATTTTAAATTAAATGTTGTGGATTTTTTTGTTTGTAGCATTCCTTTGGTATTTTCTTTTCTGCATTTTGGCTGGAAGGGCTACATCTGGACTTATGTGCATATATTCTCTACCTAAACATACCCTAGTCCTAGCCTGTGTACTTATATTTTACCAGGCAGAAATCAGTTTCCCTTCAAATGATTACTATTGGAAGCAAGCTAAGATACATAG